>JABASI010003352.1:0-16772 GCA_019776505.1 Tomocerus nigrus
TATACTAGGTACCTTTAGAAATAGCAAATCATCTTCTGTACATTTACACAAACATTTACATCGGTTTTCTTAGTGATCAGTGATCATATGAGATTATAAAATGTAGTGTAGATATCATAAACCCCCGTACTACAATTAGGCACTCTTCTTAATTAGAGAATGTGAGGCGGATCTGAATAATTTTAACTCGGGAACAAGTGTAGGTATAGCAAAAATAATGTAAACACACGATATTGTTAATATCTTACTTGATCGACACGATTCAAAGCTTCAGATTTTGCATTGTTCTCAACTTCGTACTTCTTCTTCAGTTTGTAGTATTCGTCGTAAGCAGCTTCTGAAGCTATAAAATACAAATATTCAAAACTTTATCACACTTTCTCTTCTAGTAGTAAAACTTCGGGGGTATACCTTTATTAGGGATATGTGTACTTTTAATAGCATAAAGTATTAAATCTGAGTAATTAATTCGAAACTTTAAGAATGTTGTAAAGTAAGATGTCTACCTTTTCTTAGAGAGTCCAATTGGCTCGCTGCGCCTTCAAACCTGTGTAACAGTTTTTCATGCTCTGTGTACAGATCCTGATATCTCCTTCGTAATTCTTCATAGTCTCTGGTCGCTATTCAAAGAAATTCAGAATCATCATTAATAAACACTGGGAATACGTTAATTGTGTCGCTGTTAATTTATAGATGGTACAGTACAACTCATGTACTTACAAGTACTCGTGGTACTACAAGATGAAAATGAAAAACGTCTTTCCTATCCGGATGATTCCCTTTAAAATGGGAAGAATCTCCTGATTCATATCTCATCTTTAATTTTCAACACGTTTAGTTAAAGAAGCTCAGAACGTTGGCTGTAGTTTCGAATAATATGACGTTTCAATGCAACAAGATCATGTCAATTGAAGCCAACTGGGCCAGTCATGCTCTCGCAACTAACGTTATGCCAAAAATTTATAATACGGAAAGGTAAGTACTGAAATATAATGCATAGATACCTGCATATTATAAGATAGTCTTGATATGTAAACAAGCATAAATAATGCACAGATCAAACTATAGCCGGCAGGACATAATAAGCCGCATGCACTAGTATAAATAATGAATACCGACATTGAGATTGTGTAGCCCATTTCCCCGCCCATGCACAATGGTACCATTTTAGATGCTTCATGTTTATTTCCATCCTTTATGCTACAATACGATAAAATTTACTTTCCAAATCTTGATGAAACAACAAACACAGAGATAGCAACTAGCCAACCATGCACACAACCAAAAGTGTTTTTCATTTGCATTTAAGCTGAAGATTTTCATTTACAATAATAATCCGTTTCATTTCCTATATACACATATGTGAACAAGTTCCACTATCTCCAACTTTAAGCAAGTGCTTATTGTCAGCAAATGTTAGCTGCATGCAAATAATAATAAGTACCTACCTACCTATATGTACAATACAATGATAATAATGTAGTTACAGAAAATCTTCTTAAAGTCATCATCAGCTTATTTCAAAAATAATATAATACATAAGTATCAACTATTTACTCTAAGCTAATAAGTTAGATTTCCGTTGACCTCTTCTGGGGTCATCCTAAGGTTATCATACTTATATTGGTAAATGATAATGTAGTTTCGTGTAAGTAAGCGTGTGACTGGGAATATAATAGTGTGCCGTGAGCCTGCCTCGATAATTTTAAATTTTCTACTGTGAGAGATTTTTCATTCTTTAAATTAAGCTATGTATTTACATGTTTTATGGACTTGAATGACTATCATGAAATGAATGAGTATCATATTTAGACAGGTATTGGGTATAGTTTTCTGGAATTAACAAATGAAAATAATAGTTGATAGTTACAAGAAACTAGACCATTAAAATTACGATTTAATTTGATAGTTATATGCAATTTTTGGATAAAGAATGTAGGATCCAAGTATTTTGATAAAACATCCATGAATTGTGTAAATACAAGTAAAGAAATCTTACACAACTAAAAGAATTCACATTTTTAGTCATGTCATATTATTATTATCTGTATATTGCAATTGCAGCATATTATGCTCCAGTATCTCATTTAAGTTATGTGTGCTGAGTTAAACAAAACTTACAATGGGAAATATAAATGCGCTTAACCATCTAGATTCTGCAATAAATTGCAGTTACTTAGATCTGCAAACCCCAATTGACGGAAATAGACGTACTATTTATATGCGAAAAGTCTGTGTACAGACTGATGTACACATTCGTGATGTCTAGTAATGATATGTAATTGCCCCCTCTCAGGTAAAAAAAGATCAGCAATGCCTAACCCGCGGATAAAGAAAGCAATTTCTACGACAGTCTCTACGGTTAGCGTAGCAAAGTGTAAATGTAATAATTGTTAGGATAGTTAAACATGATAATGTTGGATTGAGTGGCTACTTAGGTAATATTATGTGGGAATGATACCTTTTTGTGCAAGGGTAACCACATGAAGCCTTTTCTTCTCGCTCTCTTCATATTTATCTTTCCATCCAATAGTGGAGTAAAATCTTGAAGTACTACTTCCGAAACCAGCATTTGTCGTTGGTGATGCTGCTGGGGACAAACAGGACTTCTTCACAGCAACATTGTTATTATTACAGTTGTTAGAACTGCCATTGCGAATAATATTTGGACTCGTGTGCGTTCGCTGAACCTTTAAATTTTGTGGTTGAGTATTATAGCTATTACTATTCTCTATAGTTCTGCTTTGAGAATTGAGGATTGGAGCTCGAACACCAGAATTTACTGCATAAGCTCCACTGGGTTTGGGAATTGCAGAAAAACTTGGGTTTTTTGTCGGTGTTCTTGGCTTGGCTTTCGGTGGATTTGTCATGGAAGTTGTTGTCACTGAAGGAGAATAAGTATTCGCACCGCTGCTGGACAGATTGATTGTCATACTTGCCTTTTTCGCTTGCACACTTTGTAAAGATGGCTGTGCCGAGCCATGGTTTGGGCTGTTATTCATTGTACCGAAGGCCCGAACTTTATTTCTGTTGTTATTGGCCAGAAAAGAATTGTTGGAAATGTTGTTAAAATGGAAACCATTCGAATTGTTGGAATGAGGGAAAGAATCGGAATTGTTGGAATGCGAGCCAGTACTGGAAGTAAAACTGGATATAGATGATGAAGTTGATGTCGTAGTCGTGGACGGGGAGTCAACTCTTGGCCCACTATTGTGGTTCTTGTGGCTTTTGTTCTTGCTAGACAAATTACAAGTTATGTCTGCCTGACTCTGAGTTTGGAATTGCAATATGCGATTTTTCACACTTGTGCTATTCATATTGGTGAGAGTGTATTATGGAGTTGTTTATTGACAGATAAGAATAGATAAAATTGTTATTCACTTGTAATGTTGAAATATATGACGTAATTTATATATATCCTCATTATTTTATTACACATAATAATCTTACATAGATTGACGGATGGAGCACTATTGTCAACACTTTGTATACCTAAGTATACACATTTACTAGAATCAATGACTCAATTAAAAAGCTTTCCATTCAAAGAAGATAATAAACTATATGAATAGTTAGCGTAACAAACAAATTCATAAAACCAAAATTCAAAGTCTGATTCTACTTAGCTACTTCTATGCTTTCATTGTTTGCACGCTTACACATTTGTCACTGATAGCACTGTCTCAAATCTCAAATGGATCAAACGTTATGGTATTCAATGTACATGATATTTCACAGTTTCAAATTCTGTTTTACAATGTCGGAAGGGCACAGTAGAAAGAAACAATTCGTCCATTACCTGCAAGTTTAACTGCGTGAATGAAGTTAGCACAACAACTCATAAAGGCATGTAATAATAAATTGTTACGACTTTCTTTCTCTGTATTAGATCTGACTAATCGTGAGGTGACTCATTGTCAGTTTCGCTAAGGTATGTAGATTCACATTAGCATATATTATTGCCTTTGGCATCCACTTCTGTCCAGAAACATTTCAATTGAATAATGTAATGTGTTGTATTGTTGGGGAGCTGAGTGAGTACTGTTTTGGCAACAACCTTTGTGTAAGTACTTACATATAAGCCTTCCTACCTGTGTCTATATGTAACTACAAACTCCAACTGAAGATACGGTGAACTATACTAAGAATCCTCATGTGTGTAAATACTTGAACACTGACTGCGAAGCAAAGGAACAGATTTGCTTTAGAAGCAATCATACAGAAAACTTATAGTATTCTCAGATTTATTCATGCAACACCCAACAGCAGCACATTTAGGCACGGATTTAATTTCTGTAATATGTAGGCATACATATATTGTAGGTATATATTATGTCTAAACAGATTTTCCTTGTATTTTGGAGGAAACTGTAATAAAAGTTTTAAAAAGTCACTAATACTTTAGATAAACCCAAGCACAAGGTTATGTACCGAATAATTACGTTTCTATTATTTACCTTGTTTATTAAAAGTATTTTCTAAGAGTTCAGGCGGAAAAGTACTAAAATGACACTTGTACTTCTTAAAAGTAAAATGTAATTAACAAAAACTTATTTAGGTACTTTTATAGTATTTACACATTTACACGCACACCAATTAATACTTGTGTATACTCAATTACATAATATTTGTCTATGATGTAAGAAATAATTGCAGCTTACGAATTAAAACAAATGATTCAAAAAAAGTGATGACCCTACATGTATAGAACAATGAGCTACCTAATCTTGATGGTCTTTAAGGCAAGGCAAATTTAAGGTCTTTTGAAAGGGACGTATGTAAATTAAATATAAAAGTTTAGCATGCTACACAAACCTATAATAAAGAGTATCACAAGCAATAATTATTGAAAATATCAATCGTATGAGTATTGAGTATGACGATTGTAGCTTATAGGAAGTGAGGAGCAAAGAACACTCACGCTGACTTGGACTCACCTGTTGATAACTATGACTATGATGTCAACATCAGTAAAGAATTTATGCAAGGTTTTCGTTTCGCTGTTACCTTTGCTTAACTTTCGTTGTACAGCCACAGAGTCTCTGAAACTCTCAGACAAAAATATTTAAACGTGCAGTGTAGTCCTGCACATTCAATTGTCAGTATATTATAGCCTGCACAAAGTACAAGTAGAGAAGTTATCCTTTTTGTATCCTGTTGTACATATTGTCCTTCATGGCTTAGCCGAAACATTCACAATATCACAATAGAAATTTACAGTTTGCATACTTTGCCAATGCCCTCTTTCGCTATAAGATTTTTACACGCTCGCTACAAGGGAATAGTACTGTGCGATTTGACTGAATGGCTTTCAGTATTCAAGGTGTTTTGCTTGGGATTAGTTTTCAAATAAGGTAGGTACCTACTAATGCCTAATCAGTTTGTGAATATTTTTAAGATGCTCTTCATGAATATTTTATGACAAATTATCTACACCTAATAAGATGTACGAATGAATTTTTAACATGAAACCTATACAGTGTTTCACTCCGATATTGGATTATTGTCTAGAAATCGGCAGACTCGGAATTGTTGTACAGACGATTGAAATGAACTGGATAATATCAAAAAGAACTTACACGATTCATAGTTTCTGTCTCACTGACCCATCACCTCTTTGTTTTCGTTCTATATTTTGATGACTAATACTTTCATTCGGTGGACTCAGTACTAACAATAATAAGAGACAGAATATTACGGAATATGAATCTGTATATCTCAGTGGCTATGTGTAATAATGTGTAGAACATCTAACTAATCTACAATATAACTACTTGAACCTACTAGTAAGTTGATGATGAGTGAAATCTTGTCAATTGATGAGTGATGGGAGAGATGACAAGGCACAGGATATGCATTCCATGAACCTTAAAAGGTAGCATTTCATGGGAGGGATAAATAACAACTTTGCATTTTGAGTACCACTTTCAATCGAAATTAGAATGGATACCAATATATTTTTCAATGCATTTAGTGTGTTTAAGGAGGTTATTAATCTTGAAACCACACCCATCTCTTTGTTTTTGAAAAGAGTTTATTTGCAAGAGTTGAAAATGCTACGTACGAAGTGAATTACTAAGAAATGGGAATTACTGCTTCGAGTGAAATTTTACAGTCGACGAGCATATGCCGGTTTTGTTAAAGGAAAATGTCCACGTCCCCGAGGGAAGTTAAACTTAAATAGGTATACCAACACGTACTGATAAGTCAAATAATACTTATGCTATGCACTCTATTGTGCAGCATAGATTGCATTTCACGACGAGTTATCTAGGTACAAAAACAACCAACCTACGTGGACATGTATACCCACAACTGCATTGATAGAAGTTACATTCTCATGGTACCCCTCCTGAGTGCTGAACTCACGGATTTTTCTTTTTAGCATACCTACGTTGTATAACTTGTACTGCTGAATGCTGCATGTCGACAATTACAATATTCAGCTTATGACTTTACTCATTGCCGGTAGTTGTAAAGGTAGAAACAGACAGCTGTACTTGTAAGTATTTGTAAGTTAGAGTAAGTTTCATTACAGCATGAAGCATAAATATCGAAGAGGATGGAATATTACCGCGAGCATTTTCATTGTCATTCTTAAAGAGCGAGAAGTCTATGAGGCAAAGGCTCCAAAATATCAATGGGAAATGCAGTAAAATATGACACTATTCTGCCTTTAGTTGCTTTTCGCATTATCTACGTGAGGAAAAGTACTTTACAGCATGTAAACCCTATCTACAACAATACTAGGCAAAACTATTAATTTACAAAGCTTGTCTTTCTATGACTGTAGCCGAGTAAAATATTATTATAGTCCTGATCCTGAGAACAGGAATATTTTGCCCTTGAGATACTTCATTGCAAAATTCACAGTGAAATATTCTAAACCTAGGTAGAACCAAGATGCAAGATAAAAATAAATGCGTTTCACTAAATTCCCAAAACAATAAGACTGCCTTGCCTACATATTATGCTAAGTGGGAAAATATACTATGATATTAGACCCCATATTAGGGGACGTTTTCACGCTTTATATTTTTAAAGACAAATATTATTCGCACATGCATATCCTTTCCGTTACGATTAGACGACAATGTTTAGCAAGAGGAGAATTGAGATTCAGTTGTCAAAATATTGTTCATGTATTCATTTATTATTAATGTTTTATGCATTACGTTGCAAATTCCATGTTGCTGCTCTTTGAAAAGTAGTGTTACTGATGTCACTGTAACTGTAAGTTGATTCATTGGTTTGGTGGTCTGTATTTTCTGCAAACTGCATAGATATAAGGATATAACTTAAGTGATCTAAGCTCTAAGGCATAGAAACATGCACAAAATAAAATACAGCCTGGTTATTCCACTCGACTCGTAGCATCATAATCATAATATCATACAATCATGATGTACTTACTTTATGTATAATGTATATACCTACCCCTGAGTAACCTACTGAGCCGAATCTTGAGTAATACGAATAGGAGAGCAGCACAAAGCTACACATCAGCACACAGAACATTTAAATAATCATCCATATGAGTACTGAATGAGTCCGGTTGCAGACTATTTATATGCAGACTTTTAGATTCAAATGTAATTTTACACTTGGGTACCTACCTATATACATACAGTCGATGTTTTTTAGATGTTTAGTGTCGACGGAACATCATGAATTGTACTGTTCATAGTTTGCCTACATCATATCTAAGTCACAATTTGCGGCACGTCATCTTCAATTGAAATGAAAGTTAAAAATCCCGAGTTCACTTGCACGTTTATTATAACTACCGCTATCGGTAAAATAACTAGTAACCAAAGATTCTTAGAACCATTATCCTACGTACTTTTAATTGAACATCGAATCGTCCGTATTCCAGTTTCTAAGCTCAACTATGATTAACACAAATTATTTTACAATTATGATGCAGAGTAGGTATAGGTAGATTGATGTGCATAAATTGCTTTGTAACTTGGCCTTATCCCTCAAGGTTTATGAAATAATAATATATCTTTAGGAGCTGATAGATCTAACTGATCTAACTGCCATATATCACATGAATGCATGGAAAGTAGTGCTAATCCTGCTAATGATAAGTGAACTAATATAAAGCACCACAACAATAGATCCACATAAAGCAAAATTGTGCCCTAATATTTACGGCGATTTAGTATTATTGCAGATATTTTACTTAAAATCGTCCCATTTATATAAAAGTTAACTATGTAGGTAGACAGAAGCAATTAAGTAGTAAAAATAGCTAAAAGCATGCTGCTGTGGGTAACTTGATACAGAGTGAGTGAGTATGTAAAATGAGCAGAGGTTGGTTGGTTGGTTACTTTATCATCACTCTACATGAATGAAACTCCCTCTTCGATCTCAGAAGAACTATCAGCTGATAAAGCAACTTCGCTGTGCGGTAAGTTTCATGGACGTTCTCCCACAGTCCCATCACCTCACACGTCATTGGATGAATAGAGTAAGCTAGTTAAGTTAATATTATATTGAATTTTTGTCTACTTTCTTAGTTATAATATGTAATTTAGTGCATATGTCACATATTTCAGGTTTGTTAAAATTGGCAGTCACGTAGAACAAT
The DNA here is from genome assembly GCA_019776505.1 of Tomocerus nigrus. Lineage (NCBI taxonomy): Eukaryota > Metazoa > Arthropoda > Collembola > Entomobryomorpha > Tomoceridae > Tomocerus > Tomocerus nigrus. The sequence goes on from JABASI010003352.1 coordinate 8,597, forward strand.
TCCACTTATCAAACCAAGAAGAAAAGAAATCTCATCACTAACGAAGCTTCATTGATTTTTTTCTTTCGGCTAAAGTAAAGTCAAAGTATAGAGCCACTTAGAGCGTGAACTTAAGTGAAGAGGTCAGCTACACATCATCATCAAACAAAGGTAGTATAAGATTTTTATCGTCTGATATTTTTAATTAGTGCATTTTTTTCGACTGTTTTATTGTTTGTCGTCATGTAGCATTTTATCGTAGAGAGCAAGCCAGGCCAGGAGCCAGAAAGTACTATTACTAGCCGTTTGCATCAATTAGTTGCGTGAACGTAAACGCTTTCTTGTTATATAATGCTTAGTTTGTCGTGATGTAGCATTTTATCGTAGAGAGCAAGCCAGGCCAGGAGCCAGAAAGTACTATTACTAGCCGTTTGCATCAATTAGTTGCGTGAACGTAAACGCTTTCTTGTTATATAATGCTTTCCTTTACTTTCAACAAGTTTTTATTTGTGAATACTTTGAATAGATTTCCATTTGGATTACTAATCTATAATTTTATAATTAATAGGAGTCAGAGAGCTGCCCCTGTTACTTCCGTCTTTGCAAGAGTCCCGTTTTTCAAATTGAACGCATTTCTTGATGTCACACTTCGCACTTTGGGATTAAATGGACCACCCTTTCCCCTCTAACGCCACACGGCATCATAACAGTCTCCACGGCCCCTCTAGTATTATTAGCAATCAAAATTCTTTTCGATTGTCTCCAGTATTAAATCGTTCAAATACGAGTTCATCTCAAGGGTACAACTCTGCAACAATCTTTGGATCTGCAAATCCGGTTTCTTCTCTCTTTGACGATAATAATTTTCAAAATAGTTATTGCGACTCTACTCCTGGAAACCTTTTCAACTTTCCTTTGAGGTCCAATCGCGTTAATGCCAATCCGAATTTCGTTACTAATAACGGAGCACACCCTCGCAGCACCACTCAAGCAAATAGAAACAATACGCTTCGATCCAGCGTCCCACCTCCTCCTACAGCATTTCCGGGATTAAACTCTGGCATGAACAAGCCGCGGTCTCAAAATTTACAAAAGAATAGCAGCATGCCTCATAATCAATCCGGAAGTCTTCAAAATGGCGACTCTAACAATTCCAGTGGTGTCTGTAATAATGAGTCCACCACCAATCCTAACCAAACTTGTAATGTCAATCCTAGCGAAGCTACGATAGCAAATAGTCAGCTACAACCTCAGTATAGAATTTTCAAAAGGGGAGATAGTATTCCAGGAATTAACAGTCCAGTCACCATTTTGAATAATTCAAGGACACCAAATAATAGTAACAGCCCTATAGGATTGGATAATGATGATTCGAAATCCACAAACGTTTCAGCTATTGACAAAGAAAATAATTCTAGACATGGGAATACTTTTGGAGCAGATTTCAATGATGCAAACTTAAACACAAAGCTTCCTCAGGCAAATAATTGCAGTCGTACTCCAATAAGTCTAGTCGGTGATATTGCAAGATTTCACGGGCTGAAGGTGGAGTACCGTTTAACCAAAGAAACTGGTCCACCCCATGCCCCTACATTTACAGTAGTGCTTCATCTGGGAAATGATGAAAAGTACGAAGGACTGGGATCCAGCATTAAAAGGGCCCAGCACGCTGCTGCAGCAGAGGCACTGGAGAAGACGATTTTAACTCATCCTCCCCCTAAAGCGCAATCTAAAAGTAGGGCTTTCGGACACGGACATCCAGGTATTGGCAATCAGCAACGACGCCCGAGTTCTAATTGGCCAATCATTCAACTTACCAATCTGGCAGAAGAATTAAAGGAACCCTTATCATTTGTACAACAACCTGTGCAAATACACGATCCTATACGAAGAATGGATCCACTATCAATTATATCTGTAACTGTGGGGAATAAAATTTTTACTGGTGAAGGGCCAAATATTAATGCTGCCAAAAATATGGCTGCGACTCTTGCTTTAAAAGCTGTCCTGAAAATGAAGCACGAACGAGAACTTGCAAAGCTGGCGGAAGAGGGGAAAACTCCGGCACAATTGGAAGAGCAGCATTTGGATTCAGAGAATAAAAGTCCTATATCTGTGGTTCATGAAATGGCTATGAAAAGAGGATTGAGCGTCTCATTTGAGGTCATCAGTGAATCTGGTCCACCACATTTAAAAGTTTTTACCGTACGCTGCAACGTGGGTGAAATGGAAACTGAAGGACAAGGTCCTACGAAACAGGTATAGTTTCAACCAATCTCATAACAAATTCAAAACTCAATAGTAAATAGATAATGGTACCAAACCGAAAATGTAAAGATTGCTAGCTCTGCTCATATCAGTGAATGTGTCAGTAATTGATGATTATTACAAAACTCTTTCAGGCTGCCAAAAAGTCGTCTAGTGAAAACATGGTTGAAAAACTCAAAGGAATTCCTTTAACTTGTCCTGCTGGAGGAATCGGTTTGTCGATCAAAGCAATGCAGCGAGGTTTATTACGTGCGAAGACAACACGGAAGAAGTCCTCTACGCCTGTTGTGAAGGAGTTGGAAAAGCAGATTGTCTCTCCGATTTCAAGACTTATTCAAATTGCACATGTGAAAAAGTATAAGGAACCGGAATTTGCTTTAGTAGGTCAAACTCCAAATGAAGACAATAATGTCAATCTGAAAGGCATGTCAGAAAGAGATCGTCGCAGTCAGAGGCGAAAGAAACCTGTTTTTACCATGGAAGTTACTGTCGGACCACATGTTTGTCGGGGCACTGGACCCAATAAAAAAGCCGCCAAGAAAAGTGCTGCTGATGCCGCAATCGAAGCTCTGGGGTACGGTCCTACTATAGACCCAAATTCTACTGCTAACAGTGAAAATGCAGACAAGTCAAAATCAGGTGCTGGACAAGGGCAGAAAACCTCCCCGGAGAATGCAAAAAATAAATCACAGTCAAACAATGAGACTAAAATAACGTCGGCTCGTCAACTAATTCCGGGAGTTTTAGTACTCAAAAGTGAAGTTCCTGCCGGTATTGAACAACTTTCCAAAGAATTTCTTGAACATACTTATCTTGAAACTGTCGATGGGATTTTAATTCAATATATTCTTTACAGGACAAGAAGCCACCACTACTTCAACTGACGTGGTTGCACAAGAAATGATCAAAGTTAACTCTATGAAACGGGAGGCTGGTAGTTCCAATACTCGGGATGGTGTAGATAAATTATGTTATCTGGGTCGACTTTTGGGCGTTCCAGTATCATATTCTGATTTTCCAAAGGTTTGTAGCAATAAAATTAATCCACATTTAGCTGAAATGTTAATGATTTTTAATGGTTACTGGAAAAGCGGCTCAAAATTCTATTACACTCTGTGATGTTGGTTTGTTAGTTGATTTCGATGTATAATATTTTCTAATTTGATCCATACAGAAAAATGAATTTCTCAGTGTCGTCAGCTTGGGTACTACGCCGCCTCACGTAGCCCATGGGTGTGGTCCTACTTTAGACGAGGCTCAGAATTCGGTAAGTTTGCTTCATTGCTTCTTTTACTAGTTGTTTTTATCAACTTTTTTACAACTTTATGTCCAATGTTATTTTGATGTGACGGACTATTTTGATTTTAATTTTTAGGCTGCTCATAAGATACTTGAGGAGCTGTCTGATGTAGGTCTTGATTCAGTTGCTCCCAAAACTGAAATAAAGACCGAATGAAGCAAGATTAGCATCCCTTCAAGCAAATAATTTTTTATTCCTTTCAAAATGTTTTTCTTAAACCAGACCCTTTCCTAGCTTTATAAACATGGGAATTTTTTGTAAATACAATCGTCATCGGAGAGCAATGCTGAGGTCATCGATGGGTAAAGTCATTAGGTAAATATTATCTAATGGTGATATTTGACTAATTATAATGTACTAAGTATAAATCTGAATCAGAATGAATAATTTACCATTCAGTATAATTGTTCATTTCACCAACGATTAACGAAGTTACGAATACGAACATTGAAAGTTTATTTAATATTTATGAAACTCTAAAATTACTATGTTGATGTTTTTAAATACAACAATGACTTGTAGTTAGTAAATATTAAGTTATATCCCTTTTTTCAAAACCTTTTTACAATTTAGGAAGTTTATTATTGAGCTGATAACGCTGCAGTTATGTTGTAATGAATTGCGAGTGTGAAATTATGACCTAAATTAATCCCCAAAGTGTGTTTGACTGTGAGCGATTCCATGTTAATTACTTAATAATATCAATTACAGATATGCATTGTCTTGTTAGTCTTGTCCATTGAGTGTTCCCTTATTTGAACTAAATTACAAAAAAGTATGCAGTCAACCTGAAATGATTGGATGAATCGCTATGTTTGGAATTATCATTATTGCGATATGTCTGACACTAATCTGATTTGAAGGGTAGCTTTAGTGGACAAGCCCTAACGTGTGTTTAGCAACTAACAATTAATTATTCATGTGTATAAAAAATATTGCCATTAGCAAGGCAAGCTAAATATTGAATCGCAGAAGTAGGTCTTCGTTTAGCATTTAACAACGTTGTGTCCCTACGCCCTGCAATGAAGTAACTAAAACAGTCGCATAGATTTCTTTAAAACATTTTCCTACTTTCATCGTTATAACCCAGGAGCGTTATAACAATAACAACAATTGGGAAAACAGGAATAGCTATTACGCAGATAAAATGACTTGAATAACAGACATATGTATGGTCGTCGAATCAGAGTCTAATACCGGCAAAGTAACTGCTAATTGGATCTGTGTTCGTCTGTATGTTCATATTATTAGATACAAAATTACAGTTTACAACTACCTATCTGTATCTACACAAAATCACATTCATACGATTAGTGGTGAATACCATAATAATATGATTAGTTTCTGTTGAAATAACCTTCCCTAACTCAGCAATTATTTCTGTACTGTATTTGAAATCTTATAATATAGTCGAAGTGTCAGAGTAGATAACAATATTATGTGCTGTGCTACATAGAAGTAAATATTATTTTAGAGCGTCGAATTTTTGTTAAGGTTGCTAATATATTTTAGGAGTCTCATCTCTCATGACATGGCCATAATATCATGAGAGTTTGCAGAAACGGATCATCACAAAAGATCTGTCAGTCAATCGTCGTATATTAGCCGTATAGTATTCGATAATTAAATACTTTAATTCCATTCTTCTTTCTCCGGAGAAAATAAATGCCAATATGTCGGTAACTGGTTTAAATGGCCAGAACATAAGTTTATTCTATTAGAAAACAATCGACACAATGTTCTTAAATTCTTAAAGACACTGACTGAATTAGTTTTATTTTCTCGTCTAAATGGATTTTTAAGGAAGCTAATGAGATCCAGAGAAGATTACGGGCCCTAGTGGTATTTAAGATAGGAGTGTGAGAGTGTGGTTGGTAAATAAAGGCAGGGAGCTAATTGCCGAAATAAAACATTTCACATCTCCTTTCGCTGAACACGTACCCTAATCTTCTGTGATTGTGATGAAAGCAGTATATGTGCACAATGTTTGTGCTATAATATTGTAAGCTACAAGGATGGCGCCATACATTACGTCATGTCAAACATAATTTTCCTCAACTCATTGTCATTGCTTTATCTTGGCCATGTTTCCACAAATTGGGACTGTATTTTAGGTAATTTGGTAGTAATAGTATCATTGGCACAATGTAATGTCAAAAATATTGGGACCGTGGCTAATGATGTTTTGAATGATAAGAGCATTGACAATGAGAAAAAACGATACTACTACAGCCTGTAGAACAACAAGAGGCAGTAAATAATTTATTTCAAAAAGCCATAAAGATGGATTGATAAGGTTGAACCAAAGGTAACGCTAATTGAAAACGTTTTTTCAATATGAAGTTCTTATACCGACATTAAAATACCTAAAATAATTTATCGTGGTTTTAATTTTTGATGTGTAGTGTCCAGGAATAATTTGCTTTTGGTCTGTGTGTCGTAATTCATACAATTGAAAATTGGATTTGATGTGTAATATTTAATATAATCCTTTTTGGGAACCCTTCTTTGGGCAGTGCCACATTGTGTTTCTGATATGCAAAAAAAAACATAATTATGTCGCAACTGTCATTGCATGAAGTTTTCTAAATATAAAATTGATGTTGTTATCAACTGTTCATTGAAGTTCATAGGTAATAGTTATTACATGTATTGACAGACTAGAGATGTGAAATAAATAAGCCAAAACTGTAGTGTAGTAGATGATAATACTATTAATACTATTATACTATACTTATTGTTGTCGTTGTCTATTAATTACTTTTCATTAAGAGTATAAGACCGCAGATAGGTGAGAAACTGATACAGAGGCGAAAGCTACATAATATGTTTGTACTGTACGCAAGTTTAAAGGCTTTGACCAGTTGACCAACAATTATTAAGCCAAGTCTGTATAAGAATCTTGCAGACAGGGCTCTTTGGCTTTATAAGGTTTGTCCCTGGTCGAACCGCCAGTTTTTTGAGAAATCTCTATGTAAAACCGTTATACTGTGTGAAGAGTTAAATGCAAAATACCGTGTCGGTAAATGTTTCAAATTCAATTAAGCTATTTATTTGATTGTAATCGGTCGACCCCTACCAGATAACTACTGTTTGCAATTCAAGTCCTATTCATTAAGTGTGTTGTATGGTTTTACTATTCGCTTCATTGACATTGATATCATGTTTGAAGGAAGTAATGTTTCAGATACTCTTTGCTTTCATTATCTCAGTATATACTCTTCTAAGTCCTAACTAATACCTAACCACTAAAATGTTGTCGTACTTCTTTAATGATAACTATTAATGTAACTGAATGTAACTATGTAATACAGTTTTTTTGTTTTATCATACCTTTGTCTACATCGGACATTAAAAATATATTGAATCTTGGATATGATCGAAGTATGGAATAGTATTGATAAGAATTATTATCAAATCCTAACCTACCTATATACGTAGAACATTTTTCTGTCCGATGTAGACGATAATAATATATTATGGTGTTCGTACATTTTCATTGTACTGTACTGTTTTTGTTCATCATTAAGTCGCTGTTCTCATGACTAGGGTTTCAGTAACCTTATCGGAGTAGTTATCAAGTTCATAGGATACCGGCAACAAATACTTCCATAAATGAATGTGTTTTCTATTCTGTCAACTTAGATTACGTGTACTCTAATAAAACTCGAAGAAAATTGCAAAATTACAAGATCGTTGCATTGCATTTGCTTCTTCGTCATTGTGTTCATTCATTATTAAATTGTATTCCATTTCTTTGGCATCTACAGATAGGTAGTAGGTCTGTATAAATTATGATGATCTACATATGCGAAGTTTCAATCCTATCATCATATCATAAGCCATACAAACGCATAATATGAATTAGGTATTAAGTGCTGCATGTTGGCTTTGTCGGGACTTTAGGATTGGGATCTTCTAGCATTTCACCTTTTGTTCAAATATGCAGATGCTCCTATCATTTTCATCGTTTGCTTTTATTCGTAGTTTGACTTGGTATAATTAACTTTTATTTGTTCGGGTTTGTTTTCCAAACTACCTAGAACATCAATTTGTATTATATGTATTGCAGTTAACGAAGGTAACTTACCAACCATTGAAACGATGCGTATGGGTATTATGACCAGAGAACCAGACCCAGATCACTCAGACATCGATCCAAAATCCAAACTTCTGTTTGTTTCCCTGCTTTGGAAGTTTTTGATGGGTCCCTTCTCGAAGAGTCGTTTTGACAGGTTATAGGCAGTACATACATATTAATGATATTATTAAGCTCTTCTTGGTGGTGTTTTGGATCGTTTGATTGAGCTATACATTAAATTAAAATGGTTTGCCCAATAATTCATTACGATGACCATATATAGGAAATGCGAAGATATACAACCCGACACAATTAGCTTGCATTTCATGGTCATTTCATGTTACTTTGAACTTTCTTTGAACTACTAGCTCGCGTTATGAAATAAAACATATATGAAATAAAATATTGTTCACAATCAAGTACACATTGAATTTTGAATAGGTACTATAATTATTGTTAGGTCAATTTCAAAATAAGTATTGAAAGCATGTGTGTATATAGGTGTTTGATGAAATCATATAAAATCTTTCATCAAAAGTTGAACTGAC
>JABASI010003353.1:0-16772 GCA_019776505.1 Tomocerus nigrus
TCAAATCAAAATTATGTAACCGACAAATAAAAAGGCATAAAGACATACATACACGGACTATACTTATATATTATAACAAATTATACTTTATTGCAATCGTTTTACATGTTATCATGGCTTCACTCATTTGTATACATGTACCACAAGCAAACAATAAACTTTGGTACCAGTATGAAAATCAACTATCTATTACTTTCCGCTCACGTAAATTCCCAAACAGTATCATTTTATAATTGTCACTAGGAAAAAGGGAATTACGGGATAATTTATTAATTCAAAGGGGAAGAGACTAAATGCAACCATTTTTACAAGAGAGTTCAAGATTTTTGACGACATTCCGTTCTTGAATTTATTGCTTTCACTGGTATACCTACGTATGCAACGATGAACTACCTTTCTTCTTCTGTGAGCGGGAGTACATACAAGTATACAGGTTTACGTATACACATACATTTTGTGCAATCTGTACACGCACATAAAATCTATTGATAACTGTATGATATAATACATTATTACAGTATATAATGATTTCGAAATTGGCACTCATTTTTAAGGTATAGATAAGTACGTATATGGGTGTATATTACTATTAATAATTTTGTACATTTATTGGATATTTCTAAACAAAACATCGTTTGATCTACATGTATTGGGGTTGTTGTGTCTCTTTCTTGGATTTAATAACTCGATATCTCGGTTAATTTACCTGAACTGATTAAAATTTCCCCCTGCACTGTATGCATCCCCTAATTTAGTATATTTTGAGATCCTTGACTCTCTCGCCATAATATTGTCTCTGGAGTATACTTGATGTGAGTAGCTGGTTTTCTTGCAAAATAGGTTCGTAAAACACTAATAGCACTACTCAATCAATTTAATAATATTATTACATATTAATCTTAAGTACAAAGTAACAGGGTGATACTATTATTATCATTCCCCATCCCCATCATCATGAACACAAACATGATAATTTTTATCTGCTTCACCTACTCCGGTAGGTATTATAGGTACGGTACAAGTACACGGTACACTACATACAAATAAACAGAGACAATTTTTCATCAACGATTGAACAGGTAAGGTGGCGACGGGCGAACTTATTTGGCCTTCAGAAATGCGGGGGCAAATGACCTTTTATTTACTTATCAGCCACAAAAATTAGACGTTCATTTCGGATTTACACGCAATATATAACGAAAACTAAGATATAGGTAATTATAAACTTTAAGGTGTAAATCGTAAAATTAAAATAAGATCCTTCAAGATCTTAACGAGTACTTTCGAATTTCGAATTGCTCGTCACAACAAGTTTACTACGGTATCAGACCTTATAAAGTAAGGTTCAAAATTCAATTATGCACACAAATGGAAGCTGTAGAAGGTACGGTCACTAATATACCCAATAATTAAAATTAATAATTGACGAGATTAGATTTAGAGTACAGTACTGCACACAGTGAACAGTAAACACAGTAAACAATAATATTATTTACATAAATAGAAGACGCTACCAACTGTTTCTATCATTCGAAATAAAACACTTACAATAATTTTTAATAAAAAATAATAATTTTTACGTCGGTATTGCACTAGTAATTTGGTTAAAATTTCTGAAAAGTTTTCGAAAATAATGTCATCGTCGTGATTGAAAATTTTCATTGGATTTAACAGATGCTAGACTAAATTTTAATTATCAGATTTATTGGGCCTCAGGCTAAATATATAAATAATAATATATAATACAGGCATAATCACAAAAATATATTTAAATATCAACAAATAATAGCTAATGCTTAACTTTGACTACTTTCGTTAAGATTCATGCCTGCTACTCCTTACAGTCTTTTTAAAATGTACACATAGAAATATAAAGTTGTCTATTCTCGTAAGACTTTCAAAAACAGTCCACTATCTACAACGTTAGAAACCCGATTTACCGGCATACTAACATGATTTTGTTGACTTAGTGCTGGTGAAGCTACAGAAAACGATTCAAACGATGAGCGACGGTCCAACATTATCGCTGACGTTGGGTCAGCATTTTCGATTGGCATACTGATGGATCTTGATATAACGTGATGACTTGGGGTAGTTCCTTGAACAGCTAAATTTTGTTGATGCATCATTGGAGATTTTGAGGCCTATTTTGTAAGTAATAAAGGATAATTTTATACTAAATATTACTCCCAAAACTATACAAAAACTTGTATAAAGTGAGCAGAAAAATATAAAATCTTTTAGCCAGAATAAAGTTCATCCAAGTCAAAAGCACCTGTAAAATCCGCACAACTTTATAAAAAGACGTCACCAAAGCGTTTCCCTGACTAAAATTTGAGTTTATAACCTTATGCTCAAAAGACAATTTAAAATCCCCGAGACCCCACGGCTACGGCATCATAAACGGCAATAATAAATGCGAACAAGGAATTTACAATTTACAAAATGGTCATATATTTGCTGCACTTGTGTAACTTTTGGAATTTAACACCATTATACAATTTTACTTGCAGTTCAACATGCCGTCAAAGGACTTGCCCCAGACTTTTTCTTGCAATAAACTATCATTATGTGTATATTATGCATTATAGGCGAAAATTTTATTAGAAATCATTTTTTTTAAATTGTTTTCATTATGCCTAAATTACAACATGGTGTCTCCTGTCTCCTATTATAATATCACTACTCTGTCTGTTCTGTATGTATGCCCAATCTCAGGTTTTTATTAAATCCCTCCTTATTATCGTGCTTGCAATTTATTGAATTTATTTTCCGATAGAATAAACCCGAGCCTGAATCGATGTCCCATTGTACCGCAGCCAAAACTGACACATATTTAAAAAATGTTTACGCAAGGCCAGTAATTACTTGTTGAGTATTTATTGTGAATCATCGTTTACTTTTACAATGGCCACTACTATATGTGAATTACGGCAAGCTTATAAATAAATATTATTTGTATCGACGAAATAAATATGTAGTAAGTATCACGATGCGAAAAGGTGATAGAAATTTTAACACGATGGCAACATTTTCTTATTGTTCGCGAACTACAGTAGTATGTAACTACAAGTAGCATTAGATACAGCCAAAATTAAGCATTTTTCTTTTATTTCCGCCATGCACATATAGGTAAGTATCTATTAAATTTTTTATCATTTTTAGAACACCTATATAGAGAAAAGAAAAGAATAGCTGCATTTATAGAATTTTAGAAAATTAATTTATTGTATGTCAATGAATTTGGTTATCTATTCATTTCTAAATTTCATTTAATTTGAAACACCTTTCACCGATTAATTTACAGAAAAACCATTGTTTCATCAAATGAACACCTATGACAAGTATGACAGCCACTACCTTATCATTATTCAAACTCGAACACAATCTAATACTTGACGCAATTTTCCATTTTATTCAGGTAAATGCAAAATACATAGAATATCATTTAATTGATCATGCATATTCTAATAATTACAACGTATAATCATGGCATAGATATAAATAAACACAAACTCAATTAATAGACAATAGTGGATGAGTGTGTTGCAATTTGAGAATGGGGATAAAATAACCCTTTCAGTAGTAATATATTAAAAATTGTGAATTGTCTCCACTTTATGGTCCATGTGCAATCAATATAGAATTTCAAGAGTTCAGCATTGATTTGCATTTGAATGTAATTGAAAACTTTCTTGTTAGTCATTTCATTCTATTCAAGGATCTCGGCAATCTGACATCTACTAAGACTTCATCTCTACTGATTAAAATATATCATTTAATTATTCGAGTTTTGCTACAAGTACAACTAACACCGAGTTTTTCTAGACAAACTAAGTTTTCGTACAGTAAGTATTCTAAAATATTATATATTAAATTTCATATTGATTAATAGTATTATTTATCGGGTGAATAAGTCAGTTTTAAACCGCTTCCGTCAACCTTCAACCTACACTTTAAATTCAACAGTAACACCTTAGGACCAACTGTCCACCTGGCAAGCAGAGTCGGGATCATTTTGGTAATGTGAATGGTTGTCGGTTGAGATCAATTGAGGCAGAGAAGTTTGAGGGGAATTGATTGCATGACAACTTAGTTGACAATTTTGGGGCTGCATCGATAGGCTATCGTTTCCGGTTGACTGAACCATACCTTGATTCCCCTTTGAAATAAAACAGTACGTTGCAAGGTAAATTATTTCATAGCATTATTTGACACAGAGATGTTTATCATATGATGACCTACGGATCTCAACGACCGTAAGGAAACACCTCAGTGCACAAAGGAAATAAATATCCCTTTGTCCTTCTAATCCCGTCATTGTAGAAAGACAAAATTCTGGTTTCAATTAATTTGCGAAAAATAACTGTATAATAATAATAACACATGTTTAATAAATAACATGGACTTGAAAAATCATCCGATACAGATTTTAAGATTTAGCAACCAATAATACTACTGAAATATTAGACAAATTAATATAACTAGTAGGTATATTTTCCAATTTTTAGAAAAGTGATTGATCTAAAAGAATTTGAACTGGTTGTTGAGACCCATAAGGCTTTATTTTTATATTTCTGCTCCCACACACTACTAGGTTGGAAACCAGATTATGTAGTACTCTAAATTTTTAACCTACGCTAAGCAACATAAAAACACAATGCACTATAATAATTTTATCTATAAGTCCTTCCAAACGAAGAAGGACACCTTAGACATTTTAATCGCATTTATGTTATAAGTAATTATGTTGGATTTTTACTACCGTAAAATTAACCAAGAAAAAATCAGTAAACATCACACAGTTACATAGAAAGATAAATAACTTATGTGAAGTTTTGGAACATCGCAGTTTAAAACCGGTGTTCGGTTCAATGTCAATTGAACCACAAAAGGAAAGTTAATACGCTCCTCTCTAAATAAAACCATTGATTATTTACTTAATGTAGAAGGTGTCCTTTTCGGCTTGAAGGTATACTGGATGGTAATTTGGTTTTGATCTCAAAAATAAAAGCCCGACTCTGTTCAGAATTTTTGCCAAACCTTTTAGGCGATACCAGATGTACAGTACCATTACTTACGGCCATTTTGTTTGCACTTTTGTAGATTACTAGCAGGACTGAAGTTGCCATAGTATTGTTAATGCATGCAATTTAAAATATTCAAAATTTAGCAGACACAAATTAGCTAACAGGCATTGGTCGAGAATCAATTTTTATTTATTTTGTAATATCCTCCTTTTCAAATCGTTCAGAACTTCTACGAACTAATTACTACAGTTCCTCCTACGGGTAATATACAACTGGACATGGCTTGCTGAATGCTTAGCAGATCACGCGGTGTCCGTTTCAGCAGGTGGTGTTTAAAACGTCGGTAGTGTTCATTGAAATTGTAAGTAACATAATGGTAAGTACATACACCCCGTAAAGTACTTATATACAGATACAAATCTAACATCGGGAAAAAATCGGCCTATAAAGTAGCATATTTTTTAATCACTGGAAATTGCAAGTTTTGGTTCTATTTTTTCGGTACTGTACATCTTGTATTAGAAAATTTCTGAGTAGTTTCTTGTCAAAATTGCAAATGTTAAATAATTATCTTGTAACGGAAAAAATGAAAGTAAATGTGGTACGATTTCTTGGTGTTTCTATGATATTCTAATTTGCAAGAATTGTCCATCGACTAGTATGATCAACAAGTAGTTATGAATTTAAAAACAGAAGAATAAATATAAAGCAGTGTTAATGGAATATTACAGATAAGAGATAGGATTTACAAAGCATGTGTATCCCAGAATGTCTTCAAGCAACCCAAAAAATTAGTAGCTGAAGTCAAGCAAAACTTTTAAAAAACTAAAGAAAGAACTGTCAGTTAAATTGAACTTACAGTTATTGTAGATAATGCGTGAATGGCATTATAATTTGACTGATATCGATCACATGGGGTAGGAAGATATCCGGTACTTTGGGCTTGTCCTTGGTACTGATTTCCGGATTGAGATAGCACATGGGGTTGTTGTCGTTGTTGCTAAAATGCCGAAATGTACATAAGAATCTATGAATGGAATAATTACATTAAAGGGTAATGATTTACTCTTTTACTTACCATCCTTACAGGGTGTTGATTTGGTCGCACCAAGTTAACTTGATTAGTATTGTATGAGATATTCTGGTGATTCATTACCGGGTATGACCGCATTTGAACTTGAGGAGCACTTGTTCGATTCACTTGCTGAGGTTGTGAGTACATATTAAATTCGTTGGAATTCATTCCATAGAGTTGTGAACCATGTGAGTTGTAGTAGTTACTTCCTTGTTGAACTGAAGGAGTTTGTTGAGATGAATGACTTATAATGGACACGTTTCCATTATTATTCGACCCTGCCATAGGTAAACCAGCTATATTGTCCGATGCAAACGACGACGTGGCACAACTATCGTAACTGTTTGTCACTGTGTAGTTCTGATTTGAAGGCTCACGGTAGTGAACAGAAGCTGAACGAACATTTGACGGCGTTTGGTGCTGCATATTCATCGCACTATTACTCATTGTCCTCGGAGTGTACGAAGAGAGAGAGATATTGTTCACCATCGTTTCTCTAAATACCATTGGAGCACTTGTGGTCGTCACTAGTTGTAAGAAAAACATTTCAAATTAAAAAAATAATAGACACAAAGATTAATTAAAAATAGATCAATTAAATTAATATAAAAAATCCCCATAATTGTTACAATAGCAAGCCTTAAATAAATCGAAAAAGTAAAGCAGTTACCCGATGTCACTCCTCCATAGTTGGTACAGTTGGGTGGACTGATAGGGCTTACGCTGACGGGAGAATATACCAATGAGCAATTGTTGAGATAAGACGAAGCGGTATTATTTATCATCGTCGATTCGTGTGTTGCGACATTTGTGGCGGCTTGAGTCGCGGGTACAATGGGATTAGCACTTACAAAAATAGCGTTGAGTATATCTTGAAGACAATCAACTTCGGAATTGCCAACAGCTTGTGGGGATTGTCTTACTTTTCTGCGAACACTCATTAAAATGCTATCCACAATTTCCTTGAAGCCATCACACCCGATAACTCTGTTCTCGTAGATGGGTGTGATTTTGACTGGAGTCTCTTCAAAAGATTTTAATATAGCCCAGGATTTATTGGCAACCAAATTCCACGCTTCATACTGTGACGACGTTAGTTTTCCCTGGATTATGGAATTAACATGAAAATACCAGGTCTCTCCGTGCAGTGCGTGGATCAGTTGACTAAAGTACACTTTTAATATACACAGAATCCGATAGCGCACACCCATCAATTCCGACACGTATTCATTATAGAGAGAGTCAGCAATCATCACATTAATTAGAACAACAATGGCAAAGTAATTAGCAGCCTTGTCCATTTGCATTTCTGTGACTGCAAAATTGTCATTGTGCACTGTCATAATGGTCGAGTGTCGTTTCACTTTCTCATTCAGCTGCTGGCTCCCCAGCTGTAGTATACTATTGAAACAATTTAACGATTGTTCGGATTTCTTTTGCATATCACTATCGAAATTTTTAACACTTAAAGCCTCCGCGTGACCTTTGAGAGCCTCTAGTGCTGCACTCAATTTCTGTTGTACAATAGTACCAATTTTCAGAACATCCCCAAATGTTTTCTTCACTTCGTCGACGATTTTGCTAGTTTGCTGCGTTTGATTGTCAATGACTGGTGGAGGAACGATACTTTGTTGTTTTTCTGGAGGATTAGGGGGACTGATTCCGCACGATGTCGAAGCAGTCTCAAGAGAATCAGTAAATAAATCCGTTCTGATGCGAATAAGAGGGACATCTTCTTCCGACTCTTCACTATTATCTACAACGGGCACAACGGGATCAGGAATCGAGAGCACGGGGAAGTCTTGCTGAATGTCAATATCGTCTAAAGAAACCTCATTGTCATCTACTTGATCACATAGTCCCTGTCCACGTCCACTAACATAATCATTTACATCGGGCAAATACGACGCGATGCTGATTGCGTTATCATTGGGAGTAATTGACGAATTCCCAGGTAATTTGGCATACTTCCCTATCTCCTTGTCATCTTTGTCGTAGTCTATATTCATCATTGCGTCTAGCTCAGCCGAACTTGTGCACGGGAAATCTTGTGTGAACGATGAAATGTTTAATGTCGCCTCTAAATTTTCTAAGTCAATTTCATCACAGTCAGAAATGTCATTTCCCCCAGGAAAGTCCTCAGTATTGCTCATTACTCGGTTGTCTACATTATCAACTTTACAAATATCTACAAGTGACACAACGGGGCCGCCAGACAGCAAAATTTCATTTCTCCCAGTAGGAGGAGATAGAGGAGCAGGATCCGAAATATTCGCAGTAGTAGTGACTGGATTATTTTCAGTGCCTGCGTCATCGCTTTTATTTCTATCATTTTCCTGAGGAGATGATGAGATTTCCGGCTTTGCACTGCGTCCTCTGTTTTTGTCGCTATCTTTTTTCGAATTCTTGTCAATATTTTGAGTGGAATGAGACGTTTTTGTCGTAGTCTTAGAATTCCCTGAACTTCCTTTGACAGACGATTCGGATAACGAGTGCTTATGGCCCTCTACGACAGTGCTAGACTTTTTGGCACTTTCTTTCGAATTCGATTCTTTTGCGTGCAACTCCCGCTTCACATCTTTTTCGGATATCGTTGCTGATTTAGTTCGATCATTTAATTCGCGTTTTCGAGATGAACGACGATCCGAAATTTTTTCTTTACTGGATTTACGATGTCTTTCTGGAGACATATCACTACTGTCCGAACTTAAAACTACAATTTCATGCTGATCAACTTCCCCGGGACTCTTTTTTGATGAACTTGAGTGTGATTTCCCAGGCTTACTTTCTTTTGACTTAGATGACTTTTTATGATATTTACTTTTCTCCGCTTTGTTCCCACGCAATTCACTGCTCTCAATTTCCTCTTCATTTTCGGATTCAAAAAGAGATTTTTGAATTCTACTTATTTCTTTTAAATCTTTCTTTGATTTTCGGGACCTGGATTCTGAGCCTTTTCTACTTCTTTCGTGACTTTTTTCCCTAACCTCTACCTTTTCCTTCTTAGATGATTTTGAATGCTCCGGCGAACCTGCTCTACGTTTTCGACTTTCAGGTTCAGAGGACCGCTTTTCTTTTGAAGTCGAAGATCTAGATGAGTGACTTTTACCTGAATTATGTCTTTGCCGGTGTCCACTTGAGTCCCGAGGGCTTTTACTCGCTGATTTCTTTTTTGATTCTTCTTTTGAACTTGCATCCTGGTGATGATGAGATCTTGATTTACTCCCTTCGGGCCTTTCTTCCTTAGAGATACCTTTTTTATTGTCATGTTCAAGTTTTTCATCTTTCGTTGAAGATTTTTTAGATGACGATGCCGTGACTTCAGAGTTTCGACTTTTTTCTTTTTTATTTGCACTCGAGGGACTTGTTTCTCTTTCAGGTTTCTTTTCTTTTTTGATAGATATTCCCTTCTGGCGATCTCCGTCCTTATTTTCCTCTGTTTCGGCACCTTTTACAACGTTTTCTATTGCTTCGCTACCTTTTGTCACCGTTTTATTTCTTTGCTGCATGAAACACTTAAAAGACTCTGTCACTTTCTTCTTCCCTGAAAATTTATCAAAATTTATCTCATTTTTGAAATGAAAATTATTTACACTATTTCCTTCACCAGAAAAACTATCTAATTATTTATTCTATATTATTTATTATTTTGGCAATACCACTAATTTTGAAAATAGAAAAAAATATACAAGAAATACAATCTGTTTAAAAGTATTTTTTACTAATATTTTTCGTAATAAATAAAGTGTGCGATAAAATAAAAAATACGTTACTTACAGTCTTCATCTTTCTGCAATCTTTCCGTAAATCTAATAAGGACCACACTTGGCTTATCTGTCGGTAGTTTTTTATCTGCAGAATTTGTGCTCGAAGCAGCCTGGGACTTTGCCTCTTCACTTGAACTGCCTTTTGCATCCTTTTTACAGTCCGATTTAGAGGAACTAGTATCTGCGGATGTTCCTGGACAAGATACTTCTTTGGTTGCAATTGTCTTCTCCTTGGTTGTAGTTTTTGCTGCAGAATTCAAGTTAATTGGAGGAGGCGGCGGTCGTATCACCGTAACTGTTGAAAGACAATCATCATCTATTTCCATCTCAAAGGACGGGGGTAAAGGTGCTCTCGGGGGAGGGACTGCAAAGTCCGGTTTGAATAAAGAACCTTTCTCTGACGATTTATTACTATCATTTCTAACAGCGGGTCGGCTAAGCTCCTTATTTTTCCTGTTAATGAAAAGCGAGAATTATATATTAGTTAATGGAAATCGGATGCCAGTAATATTATTTGATATTTTGTACGCACCTTTCATTATTCAAGTTTCTGATATTTTGATTGGCCAGTGGATTAGGCAGCTTAAGCATGTCATTCTATTCAAAAATAATGCAAATAAAAGAGTTATTCTCATTTAGTAGTAAGATATGTTTATCAGAGTGAACATATTTACTTACAAGGCAGCACATTTATTTTTTATATATTTCCAAAATTTCAGTAATCATTTTACACTAATAACTGTATACATTTATTGCTTAAATCGTTACCTTGACTTTGTCCTTATTGTGATTTTGATTTCCTTTGGCAGATTTATTTGTATTAGTGTTCCCACTCTCATTTTCTGAACGCTGGTCTTTCTTTACCGGACGTCCAAATCCTTTATGGCTGTATTCATACACCACCGACCTTTATTCCAAATAAAATCAGACGATTATTTTAATGCCTTCACAGTTATAAATAATTTGAAATTACAGCAATTGAGTTTATATTATATTTACTTAGCCAAGCTGTAATTTAAAGTTAAACCATGAATATTAAATAAACGAACACTGTCTTGTTAAATTGTAGTAAGGGTAAGTAGAGCAGCTGACTTGTATTTGAGAAAGATGATGGATACAAATGGGGCTAATCATTTATAAGTTTGTTGCTGATTTAAATAATCGAAATAATACATGCTGCCTTGGAAATTATAAAATAAATATTTTCCACCCCGAAAATGATTTTTCTACCTGTATTCCTAATTTCCTACTTAATTGCCCAATATTTTGAAAAGTGTAAATTATTAAACTGTATGTCATACAAAAGGAACAAATTTTGACTGTCTTAGTTAAATGCTAATGACAAGTGTTTCGAATAAAATCTCCAGGAGGGCAACCAAAGTTTTTTTTAAATAATGTGGGTACTGGGGAAAATCATTACATAGAGTCCAGTCAAGAAATAATCAGAATGGCTTTTGCCCCCTTACAATATATGTAATCGGTTGACATTTTATTGATTGCAAACAAAATATTTCATATCAGAAAACATATTTTAAATATTTGAAGGTAAAGTCTAGGTTCTACTTCTACATTGCTTACAAATGTAATAAAAAATTATAATAAATTACTTACTTGTCCATTATTTTTGTTTTAGACGCTTCAGTGATTGTTACTGTCCAGTTTCAGTGAACATTATGTAAAAGAGTCGTATTTAACCTGTAGTAAGAAATATTTGGAAGATTAGAAACAATGATCATAGACATAATATTATAGACATAACTCTGTTAGTATTTTATAACAGGACGTATCATGAGTAGACAAAATAGTTTCGTGGCCTCAGACTCCTACTACTCAACACTAATAATATTATTTATTTATGCTAAAATGGATTTGGATTGCACTAAAAATTACTCTCTTGCAACCAAGTCAGTACAGCATGACTAGAGTAAATTAAAAACGATTTTACTCTCATTAGTTTATTAAGCGATAGACCTTAGATATGTTAACACATAAGTCATGAAAAATATGCTGAGCAGTTCATTGATAGAATATCATTAAAATTATTAGCATGATATAAAATGGGAAACATAATTCCTATGTAAATATGCAAGACAATTCATATAAAAGACATTACTGCCAAAGATCATACAAACAGGAGGAAAGTGCTTAATTCCACAAGTAGGAACGTTGTTATCTCTATTGAAGCGTCAAATTAATGCAAAATCAGCAAAAACTATTAGGTGTGCTAGAATGCAACTCCATCCCACACATTCACTGATAGTGGGGTTTGTGATAACCAACCCCAATATGCTTTGAAACAGAATAAGATTCTATGCTATCCCATGATGCTACTAACCAAGATAAATAAATTGATACAACACACATAATAATATTCAAAGTATGTTTTCTGCACCGTATAGTATATGGTTAAAATCGGAAAGAACGTCTCAGTGTCTGGAGTATGGATGGACTATGCATTGCCTAGGTGTACGTGTAGGTGTACCTACTTAAGTACTAATGTCATAGTATGTAAATTGAAAGATTTTTCCGATAGACACTTGTGCAGATATGTTAGTCATGACCATCATTAATCATGATGTGCCGATCATTTTAAAAGATATTCACGACTAAAACTGCATTGCACTATTTTAAACCCAAAAGAAATAAATGAGATTAGGTTGTAGGCATGAACAATTACCAATATATTAATTTTAGCGTAATACCTAGCTAAAAATAGCAAAAATCGTCTTTTTCTTCACAAAAAAGTTTCATTTTAAAAGTGTGGTGAGGTAGGAAAGGGGAAGATATTTTTATTACTTCATTCGTTTTGAAATGCCATTCATATACATTAAATATTCTTTGGGAAAAGTTGCCATGACATGTGAGCATTGGAAGTCATAAAAGAAACACGTCAACAACTCTTATTACATAAATGACATAAATGACGCCTAACAGCTAAGCACATTCCGTTCAAAAGTTGAAACGTAAACGCCATTGTCAAGAAACTAACATAAAAATTTCCAAAAATACCACAACTAAGACGCCGACATTGCAAGTTATTAGTTAATTATTACTGCCGACTTAACAGAAAATATTGTATTGCTGATTATGCAACGGAGTTAGTTTGCTTTTCCCTGTTATCTACAATGATTGCAACGAAACGCTCGAAGCAACGTGGGAGCGATTCAGGGCTTACTAGATACTAATGTATATTTCAGATTTTCAGACTGTGGGATATCATCGCAACATAAGAATTATTGCCATAGTTGACAGTAATAAATAATGAATTGGATGTATACACATATAATATATATAGGTATAGCAATCAATAACATGAACATGATCGTAATATTTAGATAATATGTATATATAAACAGGAAGCTTGTATCCAGAAATTCAATACTTAACCTGAGATACGCAGCTACCTGGAATTATTTAATTGTAGTATGTTTCGTCGTTACGTCATATATTTACATCCATATCTCACACTTGCCTTTCAGTTTACATCTAATAATATACGGACACGTAGGATATGGCATTTAATAAATTTCCATGTATAGATTTCATATGGTTTTTAATCAACTGAGATCTGGTCTGGTTTGATACAAGTTGGCAGTTTGAATTTCGAATTAATGTGTGTAATAACTTGTGCAAAAATAGACTTTCCAAAATTTAATATTTCATGTCAAAAATGTTAGAAAATACCTCAAAAACTATATTGAAAAATTGCCCACTTGTAATTGTAATAATAAAGGATTCACAGATACTGTTTATTTAATGCACTTCAAAGAGAATGATGCTTTACACGTCTTTGAAAAATCAATAATTGCAATGAAAATTTGAATTAATATGGAAAGAAAATCTGAAATCGCTAATACTAAGTACATATACATATATGTGACGTGGCAATTATCAGATTAGCATTATGCCACTCAAGTAAGCTATTCAAAATTTAATGTCATTTAATGCTATAATATTTATATTGATCCGTTCGTTCCCGTAAACATATGACTGATGACATGATGTTATCACATATATATTAAATTATGAGACATTTTCCTAAGATTTTAAGTTTTAAGTAGCAAGATGTGATGTTATATTTTCCTAATTTTATTGAGGTTCGCAATTTTACTGTACTGCCAAGTGCCAACTGCGAGACACTGCTACATTAAGTATTGAGTATATTACATACTATGTGAATATAATCATTTATGTATCATGTAATATATGTATTGATTTTGTTTTTAGAGCATTTTTACGCCTGACCTGGATCTTCAATGAAATTAAATAATCCGGGTTTTAAACTTTCTCATTATGGTCAACAGACAAATATTGTCACTTTACATGTCAATTCCCGTATTTAAACTCTCAATTCACTTCTATTCAAATCTCATCATTTTCTGGGTTCACTTTATGAAAATCTTCCATTTTTTCCATTTTTCATAATCTTCTAAAAAAGGTTCTGGTAAAATATGAAGAAAATCCTTTTTTGGTTGACACATTTAATACTAGTCCACTATTCAGTACTTTAAAATGTTCAAAACAAATGATAATTGGCTTTTATTATAGTGTATGCCTGCGAACTTAAGTATAAACGATGGAGTTAGGTGAATGAGAAAATTAGGAGATTTGAATCAAATTGAATTGAGGAATAAGATTTGAAATTTGGATAGAATTGAATTCTCAATTGGAATATAAGGTGACGATATTTTTTTAAATCATAACTCAAAGACTTTGGTGAGTCATTTCAAGGATTTCAGGAAGACAATGAGTCTTGTGTGTCTGTGACCGGATGTAATGTCCAGTCCACCGCTACATCCACTCACAAAAAGCGTTCATTGTAAGAAAATCCTTTTTTGGTTGACACATTTAATACTAGTCCACTATTCAGTACTTTAAAATGTTCAAAACAAATGATAATTGATTTCAAGGATTTCAGGAAGACAATGAGTCTTGTGTGTCTGTGACCGGATGTAATGTCCAGTCCACCGCTACATCCACTCACAAAAAGCGTTCATTGTCCAATGTTACGGATTGTAGTTACATAGAAGACGAAATAACGTATTTGATAATAGATGATAGAATATTCTGTTCTATTTTACAAAGGTATTGCATTGCAACTGCAAGATCACAATCCACCATCGAATATCAAGTTTTAACTGAATCTGAGCTCAAAAGGAATTTAATTTCAAAATCACTGAACACAACTAGCCTAAAACGTGACGAGCAAGGACAAATAATTAAATAATATATCTAGAATTTGGTACGTTCAACACTATATGCTCGTATGCTTTTGATTGGTAGGTAAATTAAATATCTATAAATGTAAACTTACCTGATAAATTTATTGTTGGTCCTATTGCAGATGCAGTTATTGGTGAACTTACTGATCGTAATTGGCGTATGGACATCAAACGAAAGTCAAAAGTGATCTACTTTTATTTTTTGTAGAAACTGTCAACTGTTGACCAAAACGTTATCAAGAATAAATAATGAACGTTCCAACGGCTGACGACTTAAGTTTTTTAATAGCACTGATTATTAACTTTTCTTCAACATTTCACTAATTGAGAGACATGTACAACGCAATATTTCGAATTCAAAAATCTGAATATCAAATATCAAATATTGTCAATTGTGCAAGAAGTGACGCAGCTACCTTCAACCTTAATGAATTTGACGATGTTCACATTTTGACTAATATTTCTGTATTTTACTGTCAACTGTTCATAACTTAAAGTTACAAACAAGAGTTGAGTTGAGATAAATTATTCATGCCATGTCACAAGTTGATGAAAGTCCAATGTCAAACAGTCACGTCAGAAGTGACAGGCAAAAGTTTGGCAAAGATATAATCATCCGACGCGGCGCAGCATCCAACAGTTTTGCTCTAAGAACTAAATATCAGTCATTTTCGAAAGTAATCTTTAAACTTTCAAGACGTTAAGTGAATTAAAATCGGATTCACAAGCCACAAACTAATCTACACTCAACATTGGCAGTATGGGTATCAAACTTTTATGACTTATACTTGCAATAGATTGCGACGAAAACATGTTACTAGCCCAATCAACTTTAAATACCGTTTCAATCAACCCGAAGGAAATTGATCGACCAACTTTTAATTGATCCAATTATGGAATTGTTGACCTTATTGTTCGCATTTGCAGTGTACACTGGCTGGAAAGTGCGGAAACTAAGCAAAACTATAGTACGTAACCATTCAAGAAAACTACCAACATATGATTTTAAATGTTCCCACTAAATTGAGGCCGAAGAAAGCAATCTGAAGAACATTTTTGTTATGCAAAATATATGAATTGCATACTATGCAACATGCGATCCTTCATAGTCCATAGTTCCATAGTCATACATCGCATATCCTATGGATATACCACGCACGCACTACTATTGCAGTAACATCACAACGTTGCATTTCAATGCACTACACAAAGATAGATATATCGATAATAGAGACGTACACGTTACAAACACTACACCTTCACATGCATAGATGATATATATAAGTTTTACCTCTATTGTTTGGGTTATAGTCACTAGTCACTACTACAAGTACCGAACACCCCTAATGTAGCATGTATGCAGCATAGCCCCCAAAACCAGCACTTATCAATCAGTATCAGTATCACTTGACTCACTGCACTATACTAATCCGATAACGTAAACGTAGCATGACCCAATACTAAGGAAATAACATACATATCTAATGTGCGTTTACCGTACACCATGCATTGTACACATTATTAAGTAGCCGCAGTGCTACGTTACAAAAATCTAAGGACGAAGGAGTCCGAGTCTCTGTCACGTCTGTCAGCCCGTCTCTTTCAGCGTAAATTTTTGAGTAATGTAATGAGTAATGAGTAATTGTTGTGGAAAACTGCCCAAAATTCTACTTTTATG
>JABASI010003354.1:0-16763 GCA_019776505.1 Tomocerus nigrus
CATTGATGTAATGCAAGTAATGTAATGTAATGGAAGGGGGAAAGCTAAAAGATATGTTAGGCAATGTAAGAAAGTCGTTGAGAAGGAAAACTACTCAAACTCTCATTGCCTCTTGCCTTGTCTATTCTTTGCTTTGCATCCTCTGCACATAATACATACGTGATACATAGATGCAGAGACACGGCCTTATCTTTTGTCCCTTAGTACCACAATGCATTGCAGTGTCATGGTCGTATGTATCTATCTACGTACCTAAATATAAAGTACAAGTACATATACACTATGTATGGAGAGAAGGGACGGAAAAAAACAAGTTGTATCTTGCCGTAGTAGTTTTCTCCTGGTTCCTGGTTCCACTCTTTCTGTTCATTGTGCTGAGGACATTGCTACGGTAAGTTACTGTGCTTTCTCCGTGCACCACACTAAAATGTACAATCGGGAACAGACTATAAGGGAGAGAGCAGAGAGCGAGGAGCAAGAAGAAAATTCCCTCGTTTTACGAGCCTTCATTCCGTTCTTTTTATACCGACTCCTAATTTTACATCTCACTGAAGAAAAGACTTGTGTGTAAATAGAGACGCGCATCTTTCGCAATATCAATAAATTTCAGAGGAGAGAAGAGAAAGAGTGAGCACGGAGTTTCTTATACTTCCTTAGTGCTTTTCCCTCCTTTCCTTTCCCCTTCTTTACTCTTCTGCATGTAGCATCTGTACACATGCAACTCTGCGACATTCTCACTTCCTCTTAACTCTATATGCTTTCTCTTCCTTTTCCTACAATTTTCTACCATGTGCGTACCTACCTTCCAATCACAAGTATGCACTGCAAAAATTTTAGACACCTACCTCTCTTTGTGCAAAAACTATTATCATAATTTATCCAAACACTAGACTTTTCACTTTAGAGTCATCATTTTGCGGGTTAAAGCAATAAAAAATCACAATTTAAAACACAATAACACTTTGGAGTACGTACTTACATCTCGAAATGGAGAGGCTCACAGACAATGTATTTCCTAATGCAGAATAAATTCGTTACTTAACTATTTAATTGCAACAGCTGAAATACGACGGCTATTGGCTACCCGCTAACTATGTAAGTAATGATTTAATGGACGGGAATAGGTTGTGACTTCCGTGCAAAACATCCTTATGCGTTTCAATCTTAATTCCATTGTCAGCTTCCTAGAATATATTATAGCCGCCAAGCAGAAAACAGCTTATTCTATTTATTAACTTTCTTTGGCACAGATTTGCTTTCCCTTCAACTAAGTACATAGGACCAGTTGCATATAAGAATCTTTATTTAGTGTATGTACTTATAGCAACTTATTTAGAACAATCTTCCGTTTTGTGCTCCTTTCTTCGTCTAATTCTACTTGCGAATTTTTTCTTGTAAAAATCCTTATAGATGTGCTTAAGTGCTATCTATCTATAAGCAGTCTATAATAGTTTTGTTTTTGCCATAGTCTTCATTTCAGTTCCTGTCACACTAAAATGTGGTAGTAGAGAAGAATAGTTATCTTTTGTCAAGAAACGAATATTGCAGATCAGTTGCCTAACATTGCACGCTATTTCATATAATATTTACTCTCTTTCCTTTGTCCCTTTTTGTTATTGTCTTAGGAAATGTGAATAGAAAATGGAACAGTGGTTTCCTTATCTATTTCTGTGCAGAAACTCAACTCCTACACATTTACTTTGACAAGACCAAAATCGTACTACAGATCATTTAAAGAGCTGAGTTTACTATAAACACGATTTACCACAATCGTAAGATATATTATCATTATATAGCTACTCAAACAAACAACAAACCCAACTTGTCTGCTCTGCTATGCACGTAGTACGTAGTATAGTGGGAACTCTTTATTCTTAGAGCTTCTTTTCAAAATGTATACCGAAGCTTAGAACACTGAAAAGCCTGATTGCTTTGCCTCGTTTTCATTATCTTTAATAAACAATGCGGCTACTGCAAAATTAAGACTGTAAGACTTCGTTTTCTATTTCCCTCCCACCACACGCACACTATTAAACTACTTTTTCGATTAATTTTGGCTTTATAATAATAATAAGTGAAGATATTCCAGTGTGCTAGAATCTTCCATTGTTAATAAATCCATCAAAGATTTTCCACCAGAGGAATTAGGTTCCTGTGAAGAGAACTTTCAAACTATGGAAAGATTATTGTCTTACCTACTTACTTATTACTACTATAAAACTGTAATAATGGATGAACAATTGACTTTGATGAATTGTCGAATACCGTCTACGATATTCCTGAATCTGCGGTTTCAAATATTGAAGATATCATATCTATACAACATCATGATTTTCGAAACGCAAAAACAGCTTATAGTGAACAATTAGAAAACTAAATAGTTTTCATCTCATATTCTCTTTCTATTCACTTGCACTTTAGAGAGCAGTTAATTAACATGATTACAAAATGGAAAATATTTTTGTATGCGAAAGACGTTGATAAATTAAATCACAAATTAATTTTATGTTATGGTCAGCGTTGTCCTGCATTTACTCTGCTCCAAAATTTTTGAGGTCAGGACAAGCCAGAAAACTTAATCAGTACATTTTCGACCAGAATAAAAGCAGGGAATATGTAACTCAGTCTAAAACTAAGAAGAAGCTGATCAAACGAGGCATTAATTCGTTTTAGAATTTTAATATCACATTATATTTTCAGTGCTGTACAAAATCTGAATTTAGGATGAGACAAACCGATGAAAACTGATTCCAAGTAATTCTTAATAAAAGTAATACTAAAAGAGGTCAAAATGATTTCATATTGGCCCTTATTAATGAGTCAGACTAAAAATACAACTACACAAAGCAACATGGGATAAGGGTTTACGATATTGAGATTTGCAAAATCTCCGTCTGTACAGAAACAGTTAAATATTCCTTGATATAGTATAGCCAGTCAGTAGGAATGTGAAATACGTTGAAGTGAAGATTCGTGTAAAAATAGCACAATTGAAAAGGCTAAAATAGTGAAAAGGAAATGTGACTGGAGAAAGTGACAAGTGGGGTCTCGTTTACATGACGTTTGATGTTAACTGCGAGCACTAATAAAAGAGAAGAGTCTATTCTTTAGCTGAGTGGCAAGTATTTTGCTTTGGGTTTGCAACGCTCTTTTGTTTGTATTGAAAGAAAGGCGAGAGGAGTATTCTATTGATACTCTTCTGCCCCAAGCCTTTTCATCTTCAGCTTTCACTTACAATTAGCCTTCACTTCAGTCATCATCTGTCCATGGCAAGCAGACGTAACGCATCTCAATATCTTTACTTTGTACATCATATTACATCCTTTCATGCTCAACATGGAAAAGAGCATCATTGTTTACTTTGTATGAAGCTCGTCTATGTACCCTTTTTGATTTCTACTATCCCCATTCTCAATCTTGAATACTTAAACCATAGGAGTAGGTAGCTTCGATGATGAGATAGGTGACAAGATAACAAATAACAAAGCTTACAAAGTGAGCACAAGCCCATTCAAAAGTGAAGTTACTACCGAGGTGTCTAAAACAGATTGTGGTTGATAGTTTACACTCCCACATAATGAATGGTCCATGATTTTACAGCCTCCTTTCTCTCAAGAAGAATTAATTAGAAAATATTTTTCACAATGAGGGATCATGCATAAATGATATCCTCCCTCAAATATTTTCCTAAGTACTCGTATCCGTTTGACTTTGATCGCTGAAAAATTCCTCAAACTCAAACAACTTATCACATTGCGTGTAAACTTTTAATTGTGTGTGGGCTCAAGAAGTACATACATACATATATTTCTACACGAGTTGTTAATTAACACTGTGATGAACTGATGAATAATGAATGTTAACGAAAGCCATACAAATGAAAGCTGAACTAGACACCATGGGAAATTCGATTTACACAGGCGGAAAATGATACTCATAGCGTGGGTTTGTTTCGCCCTCACTCAATGTTAC
This sequence comes from Tomocerus nigrus, assembly GCA_019776505.1. Classification (NCBI taxonomy): domain Eukaryota; kingdom Metazoa; phylum Arthropoda; class Collembola; order Entomobryomorpha; family Tomoceridae; genus Tomocerus; species Tomocerus nigrus. The sequence continues at coordinate 3,973 of JABASI010003354.1, forward strand.
TGGATACTTGAAAGAGATCACATTGCATTCTCGGTACTAGAAAAGATTAAATATATTGAGTGTATGTATATCGTATATTTATATTAAATCATGACTAATCATGAGTATTTCGTAACATTATAATTAACATTCCCTTAGAATATAGAAATGCAGCAGTGCAGATAATCTGTAATTCACGTGGGTGTGTACATTCATATTTGGTTCTGTTGAAAATTATTTGTATGCTTGTTTTGCTTTATTTGCGTTCACTGCGATTCATTATCTATATTATTCTATCGCTATTGTCTTTGATTACAAAGTGAAATTATTCTGTTAAGCTTATTGAAAATTACGAAGTAAAGTAGTTATATATTTTGAATTTGCACACTCAGTAAATGTAGGTAGGTAGTGTATTTTCTGTGTAGCATAAGAATAGAGAAAGCTTAGAACAGAGTAGCTTTTCTTTGCCTCAAGGCTTTGTCTTCTTGTTGAGTGGAGCGGGTGAGGTAAGGAAGTAAGTATCAAATCTATGTATGCAAAGTAGGCTTATTGCCTTAGAAAATGCAAAGGCAGCAAATTGGTAGGCAACAAGGGGAGCGGCCGCACGAGCTGAGGCATAAAAGCAAGAATATTTTATACAACACCTACGGACTAGACGGGCCACGTTTATACCATTATATGCACATTGATATAGGAGAGGTAAAAACAATTCTGCTACAGCAAATCAAACCGGGCCAAGTGAAAGAAGGGACTTTAGTTCGCAATAGAGTAAAGTAAAGAAAGGTTTAGCAGTTATATCCGCTTTCTCGTCTGACTACTTGCACTTTAATAATTTTTCTTCTGGCATATCTGAAACGGTTATGCTCTTGTGCTGTAGCAAGTTGGATTTCCAAAGTACACACACCGACACACCTATAATACGTTCCTTCAATCGATCTTTCTTATTCTCACTACTATGACCCTGTTATTCATACAATACAACTTGATGCCTATTATAGTAGTAGCTACCTATAGTATTTCCATTATCCCGTTCATTTTCAGTCAAAACATTGGTAGGAAAGAAGTAAAACGTATACTTGAGTGCACAGACATGTAGACAGTGACATACCTGTCTAATATCCCTTAAAAATATACAACGTTACTTTGATACGGCTATATAATAAGCTATAGGTACTAAAAAAGCATATAATGTCCCTATGAGCCCTTGTAATTCTGAATGAGAAGCGTGGCATAGAAAGTGGCTTAGAAGTACATATCAATTTTCACAGGGAAATAAAAAAATAAGCTATACTAGAAAAGCATATAATGTCCCTATGAGCCCTTGTAATTCTGAATGAGAAGCGTGGCATAGAAAGTGGCTTAGAAGTACATATCAATTTTCACAGGGAAATAAAACGTCAAATCCGTGCGTAGGTTTCCATTTAATGTCACAGGATTTTATCATCCTTAATTTCTTTTTTCGTTTAACTTGGAAAATTCGATTTTCCTTCGTTCATTCATTTTATTCTCTCCTAGCTAATTGTGAAATGTTAGACTAGAACTCAATCTCAAAGCCAATATGATATAGCCGTTTTAATTTCCCCTTGTAAATGAAAGCTATTAAATCCGCATTCGCTCCAAATCATTTGATAAGTATTTACAAGGATGTAACGTCTGTGAAGTTTGAGTGAACACGAGCTAAATAAGTAGTTTGTAACGTAATAAAAGAGGAAAAGTTAATAAGAGGGGAGGTAGAGCATAGAATTGAAATCCAATTGAATGAAATGCCGTTGACATAAGGTTCAACACAATCCGATTGGATACACATACATACAGAAATAATTGCAGGCACAGATTGAATTGAAGTCGACTTGAGTTGTTGGACTATAGCATAGAGCAGGGCAGGGAGGGGAAAAAGTGAAACGTGACGAAGACAAGAACAAATGAATGCGTGGCTTGACTTGAACTCACTACTTGTCAGAAAGTTTCTCTTGTTTAGTACTATATACACAAACATTTCGTAGCTACACATCTCCCTTGTCAAGCTAATGTAACTGAAAGCCACGAAATAACAATTACTTCATTTAGCCGATGAAAAAATTTTCTAATTTGTTTTTCCCATCTCCAGAAATGAAAATTAGGGAATGGGAAAAGAGCCATTGAAGCTATTTGGTGTTTAAATTCGGAAATGAAATAATTCAATTGGATTTTCCGTATAAATAAATCAACTGGTGATTACACTGTAATGGCAGAAATTGTTAAAGTTAAACACTTGTTCTTTCTCTTCTCTGTGAACTGATCTTGTGATAATGGAATTGTTACTATTACCATCATTGCTTTCATTCTGGTTTTCCTCTGTCAACTCCCTTTATTCGATTGTGTTTCTTGAAACGTTGTTTTATTCTATTATAGCACAATTAGCTCTATAAAGATTATACACGTACTGTACTGCATCAATTCTACGATTAAATAAAAAGCACAAAGAGCATAGAAGTGGAGGAGTCAGCGTCAAGTCGCCCAACACTTCCTTCCATTTTAATTAGATCAGAAGTCAATGCGCTGTTACTGTGGATTAGCCTTGCTCCATGTTCCTAAATTGGAGTGTGTGTGTCTAGAAAATAACGTAGTGTATTTGTACCTCTCCCTGGTGTATGTATATTATGTATGTACTGCGAATTCCTCTTGTTCTGTTGACTTTCAGCTTCAACTCAGCCCACTCAGTCAACTAAGTTATACGTTACATAGGATCACAACATAACATTGCATTACTAAGCAATTTCCTACAGTAAAACACAGAGAGTCATGTCAGCTTGGATTTTTCGCCCACGCGACTAGCAAGTGAAGTCGACAGAAATGTGAATTGACTTTTCTCTCTTGACATTGCACTGCTTCACTTGACTTTGTGTTTTTGCTTGGCACAGAATTGTAGGAGGATGGAGAAGCAGAGAGAGCCTGTAGCTACAAACATTAAGAGTAGCGATGAATGTTAAACGGGATTTATAAAGTGACTAGAGAAAGATAAGTAGGGAGGACGAGAGGCTTTAAAGTGTTCACATAGATTGCATAGATTGTTAAATTTGCAAATACTACTCAGTGTAAAATAAATGTGAGTAAAAGTCTGAGTCACAGGAGGGAAGTCAAGTTAAAGGGCCCATGTCATTTTCATTTAATTCTCATGCGTTAAAGAAACGATCTCAGCCTCGAACACACACACATAATTTAGAGTCACAACGACCGTTTACTTGCACATTCAATTCAACAAGGTACACACTATTAAATAGTGTCTGCACATGTAAATAATACAGTACAGTCACAGTGTATAAGACGTAGCAGACTGCTGCTATGTACATTAAAGTCATGGGAAGCAAGCAGGAGGGAAGATAATGATAATGGTAATAATAATAATCGGAATAATGGTAATATATGCAATCGTAAGAACGGTTCTGTGACTTGCTAAGCGAACGAGAGGAAGTCAGAATGGCACAGTGTATGTTTAGCGCTGTAGTTAGTCCACATTATTATCATGAGCCATGGAAAGCAAAGGAATATTAAGTAAAAGCAAAGCATGACAAATCTCCTTTGACATACTTAGGTATTTACTACACACGGCCCTCTCCTTTATCCTCTAGGACTATAGCCAGCCGCCCACAGTCAAAAAGATATGCGGAATGGCAAAACGGAACAGTCTAATCATAACTGCCGAAGGAATAGCCCAGCATAATAATAGTCTACCAAAGAGCCTACCAAATTCTAAAGTTAACACACAGCTCTATAGCAAATACTTTTCAGCGCCTACTAAATTATAGCTTATAACTATACAGCGCTAATAATCCTCAAAATGCTTTGAATGGAGATATCTAGCATATCTAGAGAATGCCACACATTTTACTTTACATTTATTTTGTGAAAACTACATTTTCCTACCAATTACTCACAAACTTGTTATATGCGAACGATAATTTATGGCTGTGTTGTCTTGTCTGTCGAACTGAATGAAATCCTAATGGTTCCTGTCTTTCGGGCAAAAACCGCGCAACAACGTACGTTTCTTTATCTCAAAATCCACAGTAAATATAATGCCTATTTAAGTCTAATTACTACAACTATGACACATAACATAGGGATGTGTTTCACTTCACAGTTATCATGACTTCTGATGTCAATGTGTCAATGTACCACAGCTTACTAGCATCGTGAGTTATTAATTATTAAGCATTCTCTACTGTACGACATATTTTTACTTTTGCACACATGAAATTATTACTTTACAACTATGAGCTAGTAAGTGGTTAGTGAGATCAAAGCGTAATGAAAGTAATGATACTTCAAAGGAAACTTTAAAATCCTGGAATTAATGAAGTTAACGTTATTAATAGGCAGAAATGATATACAAGGGGACATAATACACTGATGCTACTGATACACTTTAACGGATAGCGGAATCCTGTGTCTGACCTCAGCATACACATTATTTACTTCTGACGTTGTACTTGTACTGCTTAATAAAGTCATTAACACCTACAGATTTTAACGATATACAGGCGTTTGATTTCCTAATTATATACTATCTTTCTCCTCTTTCTCAGGGGTTACCTTTAGAGAGTTGTCCCATGCAAATTATTTAAACCCCAATTTTCATGTGTCTTGAGTGGGAGCGCAAGGCGTGTGGAATCTCATGACCGACTACCTTAAATAAACTTTTTATTGCTCGAATGCTCATTTGCATCATCTATAGTCACATGTGTGAGAGAAAGACAATTACAAACCTTTTAATTTATTACAAGAGCATGATTATGTAAACTTTTCTTAATATACCCCCATTGGGCCTGCATATGTAAACCAGATTATTACTTGCTCAGAACTTCGTATTTGCATACAATTACATGACTGAAATTATTTAGATACTAGGCTCCTAGTTTCATGGAGAAAATAATTCATCTAGAAACGCAATGCAATGGCAAAGGCATATTTTGAAAACGGCTGTCAAAAAGCAGCGGTACAAGCAAAATATTATTTACACAATTGAATTAAATGTCTCATACAGACGGACAGAAAGGCTGACAGATAGACAAACTGATAGATAGATAACGGCATAAAACATCCCAAAACGACGCTAACATTGTAAAACGACTATTAAAATAGCAGCAAACCTGGGAAAGGTCACGGGTCATCCGATCCACCCAGTTTTCTAATCATATCTTCAAAGTTGTCAAAAACATATTCACAGAGTTTGAATGAAATATTTGCAACCGTTCATGACTCATCTTGGAAACGGACAGACAGACAGGTTATTCCTATAAATCAGCTACCAATACTGACAGTATTCAATACGTATAACTGTTTCCTTTTCAATTAGGTCTCAATGGTCTAACGATGTAAATTCTTTAGTAGTGCATTAGGCAATCTTTGGGGGTTGTTCTGTCGTTGCATGTGGTTCATATGGTTGTAGTATGAAGTAGAAGAAATTCTCAGAAAACCTCCAAATAAATTGAATATAATATTATGCAATATTGGAGCAGTCCACATAAACGAAAAGTTGTGCTGTGGCGTTTGTGATTGTTAAAATAGTATACCTACCTATGTCTGTATTGAAAGTGAAAAAGCTTTAAAGTGGGAGATAATTAAATGAAGTCCGTAGCAAGACATGACAGACAGCTAGGGTTAACAGAATTAATAGGAGTCAACGTTATCGCGAGGAAATTAATGCTGAATACGTATTAATTACTTGCTACATTTTTCGAGTCTACTTTATATACCGTTGTTACTATTACTTATTAACCTAAAACATGGCTCACGAAACTTGGCATCGTCTTACAGTCTTTTCACTTCAGAAAAAGCAACATGTTTTCAATTTTGCATACTTATCTCTCTCTCTCTCCACGTAGTAGCCTTGAATTTTAGAATATGCTCTTTGAATTGTTGAAGAAATTGATTACAAATGCCTTGCATTGATACTTGAAAATCCATCAATCGAAATCGTTAAAGCGCAATCCAAGAAATTAAAAATTTTAATAGTTCCAAATTAAGAAGATAATATTGTCGCCTGTATATATACGCCCTTGCCTTTGGCATTTATATGAATACAGATGAATGTAGTTTGTGAATGAAGGAGGAAAGCCTCCAGGGTCTCTGAAGTCGAAGGTCTCTAAAGTTGCTCGATCCTCAAAGTAAGTAATGGGATTCGTTAATTGCATATTTTACAAATCTACCAACTCCATTCATATCCATAGATTATTGTACAAGTTTATTATAAGGTTATATATCTGTAAACAGTCTTTCTAGATACGCATGTGATGTCATGTCAAATCAAAAATGATACAGAAAGGGCTTTCCACTTCCGGTTCTTTCCACACATCCTCCTCTGCGCTTCGTCTGCAAAGCACTGCGGGTGTTTGTTCTTGTTGCTGCTTTCTGATTTCGGAGGCCGACTAGTCGTGTCATGTAGTAAAACTATCAGTGCTACATTATGTGTGTTGAGCTTATATCATTATAGCAGGGCTAATAACTACATAAATTACTAATTACATTGCACGAAACATCCATGCACATTTGAGATTCATCAGGCTGCATTGTTTCAGATAGGTTGATGTACATGCTGGGAATAGTATTACATGTAATTTAAGTCACAATATTCCTAAACTCATATTTATAATTGTTATGAAGCCGAACAGGACAGTTACGAAATGACAGGTATAATCTGATGTGAGGGGCGCTGTGTTAACATAGTCATACTTCACATCTGACGTACGTACTACTTAATACGTTTAAAAGAATTTCCCCATGTACTCTGCTCATGAAATGTCCAAAAGAAAATATTCTGTTTCAGATACGATTGACTGCAGAAAGTAGCGTTCATATTGGTTCAATACATTTTAGTTAAGAATTAGCAAAAAATAATGAGAGTAAAGTTTCGAATTAAAGATGTATCGTTTGTATGGATCAAGACTATACAAATCGGCAGAAAATGGACGAAATATTTTGAGGATAAATATTATGAGTGTGAGTGAGTTGGGAGGGAGGGGAAGAACCTTTTAACAGTCAAAAGCAATGAAAGTGGTCGTGTAGAGCAAATGGCTGAATCATTGCTAGAGAGAAAATGAAGCAAAGATGTAATAATAATAAAAATAATAGTTCTTTGGGCCATGCTTCATGTTAGCACTGCTAGGAAGTTGAGTAGCGGATTTTATGATGCACATTTGGTTGGATCTATGCCCGTCTATCTCTCACTTGTAGTTTAAGTTGTGTACAGACTAGAGACAGGAATAGGGATTCTAATAATAATATATAAACATCAGGAGACGTTAGTATTTGGGAGCAGTAGGAGTTGTTGAAGTTCGAGTGCGGTACAGAACTGGTTCATTGCACATCAATCTCGAAGAGAAAACACAAAGGTCTAAGGTAGGTAAGTACAGTACAATACAAATAGACAGTTAGAGGAGGTAAGCACTCTGTCTCTGTCTATCTATGTACACAAAACAAACTAAAGTTTACTCTGATACGACACAATAGGCTGCCTAATCGGCCGTTTTATGTTTTACTCTCTGCTCACTCCCATTTCCAGCCTACTTCATTTCCGTACCTTAGCCGCTGTGTTATCTAGCTTCAAAGCGCACCCGCCACTCCTCTACTACTCCATATAGCTATCCTCTTATATAATAATGATTTGCTTCACAGAGCTCTTATAGCCAACTAACTATAGAAATTCACGAGGAATGCTATTTATAATGTTATAAGTTATTGTGCATTTGGGCACAAGTCTTTGGCTCAGATATTTGTAATAGGTACTTTCACTCTGCCCCTACATCATCATCATCTCATCCCTTGCTACTACTCAGCCACTACCATTTCTGTCCTTTCCCCACTAAAACAGCATTGTTATTCGACTTGCTCATCAATGCCTGCCCTTTCTTTTCTTTACAGCACCAAAAGTAACATGCACTGCTTTAACGTGGGCAAATGCCACCTGTTCTCAACAGTTTTACTCCCCTGCTCTACAGATACACTCCCAAGAAATTTCTTAGCCGCACAGTCAGGAGAGATGGAAAATTTCTAAGTCAAGGCGAGTCGAAAACTAAACCAAAGCAAACAACAATCACCATTGCCATACATATGTATCAACAATCTCTGCCTTTTGTATTTGGTGCTCAGAGTCACCGCAACTCACTTTCTCCTTCCTTCTTCGACTCTCTCTACCTTTAGCATAACAAAAGACTTCCCTTCCTATCTCAACCCAACAACGTAACCACGCAGTTCTGCCTGCCACCAACTCAAAACTCAACTAGACAGCAAAATGAGAAAACTATTGCTGGGAAAAGTCAAGTGAACGGAAGATGGAATGCGTGGCAAAACACAACTTTGCATTAGTATATGCTAAAATAATACGACAACAACGAAAATATTGCGGAATATTTAGGTACTTATCTACAGTACGTCTCCACAAAGTCTCCACTTACATCTTAGTACACTAACAGTCTCATATTAGAAATAATAAAAGATTAGGGGCTATGTGACACTTGCATATTTCGATTAGCGATGGCTTATTTCAATGTAAGCTCAACAGTGAACGTTTTACAGCCAAAAGCATGTGTTCTGTAAAATGAAGATGCATTTATTTTGTAGAAGTTCTTAATTAAAGCATACTGTTTGTTCATTATACTAAGTTAACAATAGAATATCTTCAATTCTTTGATATAATATTTGACCTGAGTGGTCGTTGTACATTTTGCTTCCAATCAAGAGCCACCGAGATCTTTTCTAGTAGTGTGTGCACGTACATTACACAGTTACCAAGAGGAAAAGCCCACAGCATTTAGTAGGCCATGTTCCAATAAAATAAGCAGATACGTAGTTTTCTCATTCATATAAAATAATATTGATCAGAGTAATAGTATTATTACTCTATTGAAAGTGTATATCTAAAATATAAAAACATATTATAAGTACAAATAAGAGAGAGAGCGTAGGCAGACAGTAGTCAATGTCTTGGGAAATAGAAGGAATCTGCTCTTAGAGAGGAAAGAGGTGAATTTTCCGGTCATGCTAGTAAAGGAAGGAGGTCACCGAAGCGAATAACTGAATGAAATTAATTCATTCGTTTCGTTTGATCACTATGCAGTCGGGGAGTACTGCTAAGAGACAGTGGCTAGATTTTCCTAGTTTCCTTCAATCTCAAAAGATAACAAATATAAAATACATCCATAAAGTACCATCATCATAAAGTATAACAAATTGAATATGTCTACAAAGACAATTCGGCTCGGAGTAGTGCTATTACCATGTCTGGTCCATGGCAGGAAGGAACTTTGAAGAGAATTCTCAATTTTGCTTTAATGTAACGTATAAATAAACGCAGACAGAGAGAGAGAGAGAGAGAGAGGACTAATCACTTCAGTCAGTATAAGTTGAGTCAGTCAGTTCAGTAGTTGGTTGTAGGTGGATTAGATAAACTTGTCTGTGTGACTGCATAAAATTGGTGTGTTTTGGTTCTGCATGGCATACTATCATCAAGAATGGCGAAATAACAAGTCTGTCTAATGTAGGTAGCAACAAATAATAGAGAGAAGAAGATTTCACATGGGGAATGTTAGGGGAATCTGACATGCCTGACATGAGTGAGGTATCAATAGCCACAGCAAAAAACGATAAGGAAGGCTGACTGAGTTACATTTGCCGAGGAAGTTGAGTTCATAAGCCTGGACTTATGGCTCACCTCAGCGAGAAAATTATGATAATTGGTGGCTGTCACGCAAACGGAGTGTTTGCGGTTTGGTTTACCTTTACATTACGGCCAGGTCGAGAGGAGAGTGGGAAGTAGCGGCATGCTAAATGCTATGATAGTACTTTGTTTTAGAATCCACTAATTCTCATTGTTACTACAGACATAGTTGGGATAGGGACATTACATAGAAATAAATACCATGTACCTTTACGACTATTGTTGAATAGATATCCTTATACATTCGTATACCTAGTTTCTTTGATAACTTTCCCTGCGTAGTGCGGAATTGTAAACGGAACAAGACAGACCAGCAGCAGAGGTTTACTATCCCACGAAAATAACATCCATGAAGAAAGCTACTTTACTTTTACTTGCGGTTTGCTTCATGTTGTTAAAGGGAAATGACATGGCAAAGGAGAATGACCATAATGCTATTTCCCCCCGCTCTCTCTCTCTCTATGTATAATATCCACTAGTTAACAAAAACATTCCACGTACAAGTGTAATAAAAAGAATGCAGTGCTACCTTAGTTTTTAACATTGGAAATGGGGCAAAGGAAAGTTATTAGGGGAAATTCCGTAGGAGAAAGAATTAACTATGTAATAATCATATACTTGACTGTTGTCGGATATTCTTACTTGAGATGAAATTGTTTTAGCCTGATTCAGGTCACTATTTATTGCCTTGAGTGATGTAAATTCTCAGTATGTACCTACCTGCATTCTGTGCATGTTGTGGGGACTAACAATCCATATATGATATTATATTGCGTGGCGAAATATTTTTTTCCTCAAACGAGGCCTACATAATGATGTTACATGTACAACCTATAAATTGAAGGACTCTAATATTATTAGACACAAGCATGAACCATATGGAAAAATAAATGGAAGCGCTAGCTAGGCAACTTTATTAGCTATAGATAACTTCCCTCCATGCTATAACAAGATAGAAAGAAAATAGGCACACACACACACAAAATAAACTGCTCTGATATGACACTACTTACGTTGAAAAGGCAAAGACATATTTGCTAGTAGACTGTCAACTGTAGGTACTCAGCAGGACGACGACACGACTGACGACAGTTCGATTTAATTCGGGAAAGTCAATGAAATGAATTACCTCGTTTAAATAAGAGGCTTATAACCAAAAGATATGTATCAATGTATCTATCCATCTGACTTTATGTAATGTAATAATGTCCTGAGAAATTCCGTCGTGTGGTTGAACCAGTGTGGGAGCGGAGAGATATTATGTATCTTCTGAGAAACACGCAACTTGCCCCCATACAGGGCCTCCGCAAAATAATTCTGGCATTTCATACATTTTATATGCATTTTCGTATCAGAATGCCATGTTTGCGGTCTAAGTGGAAGTTAATTGTGCTTCCCTAGAATTCGTTACACTTCCAATTAATGAAAAAAAAACAATAATAAAAGCTCGATCTATGAATCTCGGTTGGGCATATAAAGAATTCAGAAGTTTTGATTCGTAGATATTTGCAGATGGGTGAAGATCAATTTACTTTATCGGTCTATTTTGAATTCGCTCTTTCAGAACCTGTTTGAATAGGATTCTACTACTTGTATTACTAGTTATATAGAATTTGACATTGATTACGGACGAACTGTATTTATGAAAGGCGTATGTACATAGTTAACTAAGCCCGAGGTTTTCGGTTCTATTTCTGCAACGGCCTGTAAGTAGCTGAGTCGAGGAGCATAGTTAATGCTAGCACTGACGTGAGTAATATAATAAAAATTGATGCAATGCAAGTCAAGTCCACTTACCGACGACATTTAGATGTACATAATGGCTAATGTGAGGCGTAGTTGAGACTTGACATTCGTAAATGCCCGAATCTCGATGTTGAGGATACTTGATCATCAGAGCGTAGTCCTCTGAATTGGGCTGGTGCAGTGCCCGGAAACGTTGGTCCGTTGTGTACGTATATCTGCCCACAGTGAGTAAATGAATGTCCCGATGCCGGACCCATGATACCTGTATGAAAAAAACAAAATTGTCTTTAGTCATAATCAATCTTGTTTAGTTAAGTATGCACTTACAGGCTATTTTCAGCCAAGCTCATGAATACATAAAATCTTGCTATTTTTACTTAAGTGTACGAGACGCTTGTAATAATGCAGAAAGGTCAATATTACGAATGGCAATATTTGCAATGTATGCGATTGAATAAATGTTAGTGTTGTATAATGTTTGTGTAAAGTGTAAACATAATGTGCATGTAGAAATATTTTCTATTTCCGGAATCGAATGCTACAAATTATTTAACACGCACTAAACCTACAAATAATATTACAAACATAAACGCTCTAACAAACCTTAGTGGTGCTGATGATGTAATAAAAAGTAGCCACATTCACATGCTAAAATTCGGAACAATTACAACTGCAACTGTATGATATTATGAATAATATAGTAGTGAAAATAGATAAATTCCAAGAAAAAACACGACCAAACGATTGCTACTGCATTTTTAAGGACGGCGGACGATTATTGGAACAAGAGCGACCATGAGGAATTACGATTTTAAGTCCGTCGTGCCATTATTCCATTTCAACAAAGTAAATATCTGATTTTTATTATTCGTTCGTACTTGTCTATGTCCTTGCCATGCAGTGTTTACCAGTGTATTAGAGAATAATATTCCTGTACACATCCATACGTAAATATTTACATTACGATTACGACGATCGCGAGTTTCGTCTACCTTCGTACATACACTTTTAATTCTAAGGTACATACAGAAAGGTACATTCACCTACTACTACCCACACAAAATACTAGAAGATAATCTAAGGCAACAGTAACGCATGTTATATTTAAATACACACCATATGCACTGCGGTTCACGGAGAACTCGAATATATGATTTCGTATACAGGGGTGTGGAGAGATCGTATCTGGAAATGGAGAAATCGTATCTGAGGGTGGAGAGACCGTATATTCAAATGGGGATATCGTGTAAGAGGTTTATACGGCAGAAAGGAGAATCAAGATCATCAATTATCCTAAGGATCCTTTAAATAAAGAAGAAATTCTACTGGAAGATATACACACGCTATCAGAAGAAGGCTTTCTGCTGTCAGT
>JABASI010003355.1:0-16759 GCA_019776505.1 Tomocerus nigrus
CGGGAAAAAGTGGTCTTCGTAATATATGTACGCTCCCTAACGCAACGCAACAAAACTCTAATAAAAGTGAGCAGCATACAGCATACCTACTAATAGTATTACAGCCATATGCATGCATGGCTTGCTTGCTCTCACTCACTGCACTACTGCCTGCCTGCACTCGTTCAATGCGCTGCTGCTGCTAATGCTAAAGGCAGGAAAAGTTGGTGGATGCCGGCCGGGCAGAGTAGCTTGGTGCGTGAATAGACGACGCTACAAGCCTTCATATACAGTGCAAGGTTAGGGCGCTGCTTTTCCGTACTAAAACTCTGAAAGGTGAGTAGACAGCAGTTGTAATGCAAAAGCCGATAAAATTGAGACGAGAAGAAGCTTTTCTGGTCAGAAGGGCGTCCATATTGAATTCCGGGTGAGAAAGGAAGCAAAGCACGCTGTGTCGTTGGTTGTCGCCTTTTCTCTTCGGTCTACTTGCAAAGCGTTTGCTTGCATCCATAGATTATTATTCTCGATCCTCCTTCAATCAGTTTTATAAATATATTTTAGTATTAAGTTGTATAATAATTATTAGTGTTATTATTATCATCTATAGCATAATATTAACTGACATTAGCTTTTAGTAGTGTCCAGTTATCGGATTGACGGCAGATAATTATTATTCGAAATAAGGAAGGACAAGATCGGTCAGCGTTCTATTTGCTTTGCTCTGGTCTGGTAAGTCATCAAATTATTCATTGTTTGGTTGTATTGTCATCATAATATTATAAACCGCCACAATAATAACGCTGAACTCTGGAGCTGGCTGGACTAGCTAATTATTTTAAGTCTTGTTATAATTCTAATTGAACTTATTCATATTTCGTCTTTCGTAAATATTGTTGTTTGAAAAATTGAAAATATGTGACATTATCATAAAAATGCTTGCCATCAAATGACGTCACGACTCATGTATACAGTTTACATAAATAATATTATTTTAATAATGATATTATTGATATTAATTAAATATGATACCATCAAATTACATCGTACACATGTTTGTAGACAATTGAAAAGTAGACTTTTTTGGTCACTTTTAATTTACCCGATTAAAGAATAGTAAAAGGGGGCGACGCGGCGAATGGCGAAAATTAGCCTGGGGCGCAGGCGGAGCAATTTCTGGTATCCATTGACCATTTCACATTCGAAAATTATCTGGTGTGTGCAGCGAGTGTGAGTAGGTAGTAGTAAATAGTTGATTTTTATTATTGTTGTAGGTGTTATAGCGGTGTAGTTAGTCATCACATCAGTAGTGTGATCAACATCAACACCAGTGACTGATATTTAACCTTTACTAGCGCGCCTTTCTTGCGAGGTTCCTAGTCACTAGTTACAGTTAGGTGAAATTGACTGGTAACTGGAGCCAAGAAATAAATGTTTGAAAATTTAAATATTTTTTCGCAATTTGCTCAGCAATTTGATGCACTGGAAATTATTTGTTATTGGTTTACAATGGTGAATGGAAATAGTCAAAAGTTAGATGTTAGAGTTGAAATAGACCACTTGATTAATAAGTATCGCTTCATTCATACTGAGTAACTGGAACATTAAATAATCTGGAACAGGGAACTAATGAATACATGAATTGAGTATGTGAGAGGCGGCTATACAAGTGGGTAGGTAGCCGCCTCCGACTTTTTCAATTCGGTTTCTGATGCACAATATTTAATGTCCCAGTTGCCAGTTACTCACCAGGAAGCTATACTGATTAATCAAGTGGCCTATTGAAATTGATTTATACTTAATTATTTTCTTGAATTCGTAATAATTTACTCGCTTTTGTATTTATTTCCTCAAACTTGTCAGCTGTGATTGTGAACATCACACTTTCACCAGTTTCACCCACGAAAATGACAAATCGTCTGTGAAATAGGACCCAGACTTCCAATTCTTTGCCAATTGTGGCACGCATACATAATGGCCAACAAGAGTCCTTCGCCTATATACAAAATACATCTCTTATATATATATATTATAAATTATGTGATAGGTGTTAGAGGTCTTCGCTAAAAAAAATATGAGTTTTCATATACATCAATACATCATCCCTGCGTGTCTGCGACTTATATTTTACTGTAAGAATGAAAATATTAATGCTCTTAATCTAGTTCAGAATCGAATATTAATATTCTTCTTTTCGTTGGCGCCTCGTTTATAAATGAAACTTAAGAGCTTCAGGACATTCGGGAGAATTCAGGGGGTTAGTTGACTTAGTTGGCCATCTTCAAAAAATTAGCCGTGCCGTAAACAACGTCACCCAGTATGTACACTCGGGTGAAGTTTCGATAGTTCGTTAGTGCATTCTTCCAACTTGCAATGTCGGCGGCTCATTAAATGCACAAATTTGATTCCGTCCGCTAACCGCATTTTTAGATGTCAATGAAATCCGTCTCAAAACTAACTCAAACTTTTCCACCAAACCAAAAGTTCAAAAAATGTTGCCTCCTAAAAACAAAAAATATTTCAAACTCTTCTGTTGCCTCTGTACCCCCTTGATGCAAACTTGCAAAGCTAGTTTTGTTGATTTGATAGTATCGATTAGTACGATTAGCATTTTAGCATTAATTTTGTAAGAGCGGCGGCAGCTGAGGCGTCACAACAGTGACGTGCTTTATTAGGAAATTTTCCCGAGGACGTCCTAACGACTTAACGCTTGTAGGCATATTTTTAATCTTGAAAATAATTATTACTTAATTGTTTTTCAGCGACTGACTGTCCGCGGTTTTTTCAATTTTAATCGACATCTGAATCACTTTTAATCGTGATTTGCTCTGGTGGTTTGTCTCACTACAATCATTCAAAATTCCTTCGCAAATTTATTCGCGGGTGGGCTTCAGACAGCAACATTCCAAAATAGGGTCGAACGTGATTATCGACTGCACTGCTGGAGCAAATCTATCCGGCGGTGTTAAGAACAACCAAGATAGCATCATGAAGAAGGATGGAGAGCCTGATGAACGCGGGTAAGTTATCTGTAGTATTTAATTCCCAACAGGTGTTCTTGCCTTAGTAATTCGTAAAGACATCCATCACACACCCCCGGTGGAATAGAATTAAAATAGTATTTTTTTATGCTTTTTGATCTGTATTAAAGGCAAAAGAAAGGCTGCACATACTCGGGCTAATTTTGCATCAGTCAGCATGTTATCTTATCAAGTGACGGTTATGAATATGAATATATGAAGTAGGGTAGGCATCTCAATGGGATAGTTTATTGAACTGCATTGTATTGTGTATTAATTTATTACAATAATGATGAAATTATGATACTTGTCTTGTAGTAGTTGTAGTCCACTTTTTCATTTATTTCAATCATATGTCACGTTATGTTTTATTTTGAGTTGCATCTAATCTTTTAAACACCCAATGATTTAATGTTGCATAACTCTTCTTAATATTTGCTTTTATTGGCGATTGTATGGTTATTTAAATCGTCTGCTGGTAGCACGCAGTGAGGACGAGAACAGTGACTTGTTAGCTTTTTTTGAATATTTTCGGTAAACAGAATAAGGTGTCCAAGTCCATCACCAAGTGTCATGAAATAACAATATCAATTTTTAAATTCTAATCGATGCAGGGGAATACAGCAAAAGCTACATAGCTAAAGACTACAACCGAGTAAAACCGTTAAATAAACATCGGTATTATATAACTGTAATCTTCAGTTACTGATTTATATATAAAATTTAAATTCCACGGTGTAAGTTACATTAACTAAATAATCACCTTCGGTACCTTGCGTTTTATTTGTACTTTCATTTTGGAAAAATTTAGCATTGATCATATTCAATATTTGCTAGGCCAGGTCAGTTGACGAGTGAGATGCTATAGTACATAAAACATTAGACTTAAAGCAATAATTCTTGGACTTGCAGAAAGTTGTTCATTGGAGGTTTAAGCTGGGAGACTACGATCGATGGACTTCAACGCTATTTCAGTCGATTCGGGGAAGTCGTTGATGCTGTTGTTATGAAAAATCCAGAGTCAGGTCGATCACGAGGATTTGGTTTCGTTACATTTAGCGACCCTGCTAATGTAGACGCTGTTCTAAACAGTGGACCTCACCAACTGGATGGACGAACCGTAAGGACATTGAAAATGCATATACTTATACAGTACTTATACTGAGACGTTTCGAGCTAATTATTATGATATCGTTAGTTTTAGTTTGCTAAATCACATAAAGTATTAAACAATTCCAAATATCCTTTCAAACGATGAACAGATTGACCCCAAACCGTGCAACCCACGGACTCTCCAAAAACCACGACGTGGCACTAATGTCCCGAAAGTATTTTTGGGAGGACTCCCCCCTAACGTGACTGAAACGGATCTCCGGCAATTTTTCGATCGCTACGGAAAGGTCGTCGAAGTAGTGATCATGTATGATCAAGAGCGCCGAAGAACGCGAGGTTAGTGAACACAGTTTGGATTTATTCAAACTTTTACATTTACAAAAGATGTTACATAACACGGACGTATTTGTAACTTAAACGGCTAGTACAACCTTACCTACCTACGGTAGGCAATTTTAGTAGTTATACCTATGAGTTTGGTCTTAATTTAATTAATTATTTAACAAGTTTGATCTGTCAGGCCTAGCTGTGTATGTCGTACTCACTTTATACAGTGTTCTGGAAGTCATTAAAATCCCAATAGCTTTATACACTAAAATAATGGTATAATGTTATAAACGTATAATATGATGTTAAATGCTATAATATGAAATCACAATCAAACTACTTACTACTACTTCAAGCTTTAAGGAGGGAAGTGTCTCGATGGTTTACTTTATGTAAGTTTTATTATTATGACTACATACCTATGTAATGTACGTATTATGTCCCACCATTTTCAATACCTAAAATTAATAATTAACTACTTACTTATGACTTACATGACTTATGCTTTTAATTTTTGTATTATATTGAATACTACCATCATCATCATGTCTAATATTATTGATGTGTACTGTTTACTTTTGTATGATTTAGGTAAGAATCTAAGCTTACAAGGTTTGCACATCTATAGTCAAGTACTTTATACCTATACATATGACTTTCAATTACCGACTTCCTGCTCTTCCTTTCCCTTTGATTCCCTACATTCCTTTATTTCAAAGACGACGACCCGACACCTTGCCTCCAGAATTACTTCAATTTAACACACATCCCTATATAAAATATGACTTCGAATTGTCATCTCCAATACGAACAAATCCAACGCAAAGTTCTTAATAATTTTTTAACATTTTTTATTAACGGAAATCAAATCAATTTGTGATGATAAGTCAAGAGTGTATGCATCTAATGCTCTTGCATTTAATTATGATCTTAATACCTGATAGGTTTTAATGATATCATGGATTCAATACTATTTGATTTGAATTGTGAATTTTATTGATAGCTATTTATGCTCATGTAAAATACGAACAACGGCTGTCTTTGATTTGAAACGGGACTTAATCAATGGGTCTTAGTTATTAATACAGCCAAGACTAAAGTCCTTCCTATAGTGCATAATGTTGTGATTATCCGACATTGTGTCTCCCGGCAGGCCACATTTTATTGAAAACTGTGATTCAAGTCATTGTGGTAGAGTAAGGTTAAATGTACTATCCTAACAAGTTAATGGCGACGAAAAAGAATATCTTTTGTCCATATACGGTCGTATAATTTAATTAAGTAGTATTGAATCCTGTTTAAATATGAATGTTATCTTGGCTCGTTAGGGTTTGGATTTGTTTCATTTGAGAGCGACGATCCAGTGGAAAGATTAGTTGCTGAACACTTTGTCAACCTTAATGGGAAGCAGGTATTGCTATTTGCACGGGCTAAGTACCCCTTCACCTTTTCTCCTATACTTCATATTTATCACAACTCAAATAATTTTACGATCGAGGCCTTATACTCATGTCAAGTTTACAATACTGTTATTTATATATTTTTATCGTTATTAATACTGTGATTATCGTTAAGATAACTAATAGTGGTATCTTAAGAAGGCGATACAACTATTTGCGAAGGCTTCATTATGTCTTGATCGTTATTATTGTCTTCATCCTGAGCTTAATTAAATGTTAAGCTAACAACAGGAATAAAATAGTTGAATTTTATTTACGTGTTCCTTATCCTGAATTAGTATTGAAAATGATTTTTCTTATTTATCGTGGCTGTTGTGGTGGCGAGGGCAGCTAGTAGTGGCTAGACTTTCAAGTAATTGTGATGACAATATTTCCTATAAAACTGGTGCACATTAATTAACTCAAATGTAGATGATAATAACGATTATGCTTTTAAAATTATTGTCCATTAAACCAAGAGACTTAAATAATAAATATGCTTTAACTAAGATATCATTAATAAGTAATACGTAAATTATGTATTATAAATATTGATACGATTAAGATAAGAGTCTTCGTTGAGGGAACGGAATCACTTAATATTTAACAATAATGTTATAAGTGTACATACAGTCATTGCTATAAATTATGAAATATCAGCAAAATGAACCGAAAGCAGAGCTTCGAAAGATGTTATTCAGTTAAGGCCTTGTTGTAAGATTAGTTAGTGATGATCATGATAGCCTTATCATTATTCTATTAGAATTAATGTTAAGGTTACCACTAATGGAAAGCACGAACTTGGGTGAGCAGAGAACTAAATTTTATAATGAAATTTTTATAGGTTGAGATCAAGCGCGCAGAGCCTAGAGACGGACGAGGCGGTGGCATGGGAAGACAGTCTGGATGGGGAGCCATGGTTAGTGCAGTTATTATTGTTATGATCCTGTACTTGCTTTTTGTCCACAAAATGTTTCTGTTAGCCGCCTGATGAAGTGTTTTGTAGTTATATTTTTGAATTCATGGTGGTAATGGATTGTAAATGTTTTGCTGGCAGATGGGGAATCCAATGGGTCACATGGGACCCCCAGGAGGAATGATGCAAGGCTACCAGGGTTGGGGAACCCCTCCTCAGCAGTCTGGATACCCACCACAAGGCTACAACCCGGGTGGTGGACAAAGTTATCAAGGTTGGGGAGCTGCACAGGCAGCACAAGGACAGCAAATGCCTCAGTGGGGCAGCTATGGAACGACTCCTCAGCAGAGCTACGGCTACGGTGAGCGGGCCAATACTCTGTACAATAATTCTAGTAGATACAACTAAGTATTTGACAAGAACCCAGACAAAAACCAACAAATCATAAAATTATTATACATGAAATATGATAACCTACTGTTACTATAATCCTAATCGTAGCACCTCATGCCCTCGAATTGTGTGGCTGTAAACTGTAAAGTTAAAAATATAAACAAGAACACTGTCTTGCTTATAATTTATATTGGTCAGCTAAAAACTGTCGGTGGCATGAGGTCCCATACTCCTAAACTACTAAATATGCTACTACAATTCTAATAACTCTTACCACTTACACTCTATTGTGTCAAAACATTTGATCCCTTTACTCATAATTGATGAATGATAGTTGTTTAAATTATTATTATTATCGTTATTATTATTATTATATATCGATTACTTATTGATTGACTTTGTTCTTCTCTGATTGTGCATTTTTATGGAGGATTAAAACTTGCGCTCCCAGTTTTTGGGACATTTTTGGTTCAAAAACAAACTTGTTTATTGATTGACTTATTGATTTGCTTGCATTTTGACATTATATTCCATTTCATTCATTTATTTGTCCTTTGGGGGTTTACACTGAATTTGGGGATCAGATGTTTTGATGAGGCTCACAAGTCATATCACACAAAACTAAAGAGTGGATTTGGCTACATATTTAGTTTCATAGTACAGTATATTATGATATTACAAGCATCTATATAATACTAGAGGAATAGGAAGGACGAGGTCCCTTATTTTATTTTTTTTGAGTAATTTTTCTCCTGTACACATTTTTTTTGACTACCTAAAGCCTTTGGCTTTCTTGAGAAATACTCACAGTAATAGTACATTCTCAGTGATTTTAGACATTCAAAGTCTGTAGGAGAGCGCATAGAGGATTATATATTTTACACATTAAGTATACTTAATACTTAAGTATTTACTATTGAAATATCAAAATATCATGTCGTGTATCCTTATTTCTTTAGTTTTAAGGCATGTCGGAGCCATTAATTTTTAGTTTGTATTGTAAGTAGAATTTCTGACTAAATAGCTGGTAAGTGCCAGTAGAGTTATTTATAGACTAGGTACGTAGACGTAGTTTAGAATACCAACTAGTCATCATTTTTGAATGTAGTCCATATTACATATATGTGAGGTACATTCCTAATATAGGTACTACCACCTCTACACTGCAATACACTGACGGTGAGTGAGCAGTTTGCAGCAATGGGCACTCCCACAACGAAGAAGTATGACATCTCAGGAGATACAGTAGCTACAGACTTTTGGATTATTCCGATGGAGTTCAGTACACATAAGCGCCTAGTAAATTTCATATGAAAAAAGGAATGACACTTTAGTTGAACTATTAAGGATCTGTAAGGTAAGTAAAGGGTACCGTAAGATTTCATTTACTATTCACATGTATGCAATGAAAAAAATTGATATTTTGTATTTATTTTGTATTTCAGAAACGCGCTCAGAAAGTCTGTATCTATTGTGCTTCCTGAAGCAGCATACTTCTTCATGAAAGGATGCCCTGAATAATAAGCGTATATGTTAGTTAATAAATGAATGAGACAAAATAGGTTTACTTTACATTGCAGTACAGTACAGTTATACGACAATGCTCTCTTTACTAGTTAAACATGATTACCTATACTATTCCTATCTAACAATATAATTTAGGTGTATCAATTAAGAGTTAAATGAGTAATTACAACTAATACTTAAAATTTGATGGCTATTAGAGTTTAGTGCATGATGCAGTCGTGCATGCACAATGTGCTTATATTAATTATTGTTTTGTCGTTTTATATTTTTGCCGTGAGATGAAGGTAAGCTGTACCTGTATCTGTTTATGTACGCTAAGCAGGCTCCATTAATACTTTTGAAGCACATTTTGTATGAAGGACATTTAGATTTTAATTAATGAGTGATGTAGTCGTATCGTATCGTAATTATTAAGTAGCTCAGTTCATAACGTTAAATTGGCCATATAATAATATATTATTAGAATAGCTCTTTACTCTTATCTATCTACTTATATTAATATTAGAATTAGAATTACTATTATTATTATTATTATGACTTTTGGCTCCAACTTCTGTCTTTTTCACATTGAGATCATTTCTGGTTCATTTTATTTTGTATTTCTCGACAGGACTTTAAAAAGTATGATTAATTCATTCAGCAAATTATTTGACTTTTAAAAGTTTTAATGTGGTAGTAGTATCATTGGTTGTTATTAAGTCTGTCAGTGAGGAAGACAGAAGTTCCAAAATATGTAATAGCTATCTATCTACTACCTACATAGTTAAAGCTTGATAATATTATAACTTAACTAGTCTAAACATAATTATAATTTTAGAAAAACGACACTTAGCAATATAATTACGATTACAAACTAACATATATCTCACTTACTAAGACTACTGTTAATCTACTACTTACCTATATCTAACTAATTTTTAATATGAGTAGGTAATTATACTAATTATACGTACGTACACAAACAAAAGCAGTAGCTACTATAAACTATACTACTATCGTTTACAAATACAAGTTCCCTTAACGTATTATGTGAGGCTAATCGTAAGTTCATGGATAGGTGTAGTGTAGGGCTTAGCGATGTCTTATCCTTTTCAGTCAGATTTTGAATTAGAGCATAGAGAGTATAAGAGTAGGGATATTGAGAGGGCGACTATAAACGTGGACAACTAAGCTATAGGTCGTAGTCACTGTATAAAAAGTTCCAAAACAATGATGATGGGATGCTACAGGTACAACTCCTCAGAGTAGTTACGGAGCTAATTGGAACTACACAATGGGTCAAAATGGGCAAAGCAGTGGAGCGACCCCTCAAGGGGCAGACTTGTATGGGCGTCAAGGAACGACGCCGACCGCAGCCCCTGGAACGCCGGCTGCTCCAACGCCACAAAAACCTGCTTCCAATTATCCTTACTCCACTCCTCAACCTCAATATGGTTCTTCAGCTGGCTACACTCATACACAGGCCCCTCAAGACACCGCCACGGGTGCCTATGGACCATCTCGTGCTTACGGTCAGACTCCACATCTACGACAAAAAACAAACAAATACTAAAAACTATCTGACGAAAATCAAATCTTTCACTTGACTCACAGCGACGTTTTCACTTAACAAATATAATATCACGATCTTTATGCAGTATTTGATTTTGTACATAAATTCCAATCCCGAATTCTCCAAATTAACATAATTTTTTTCTTCTCCTTGTAAAGAGTTTCTTCATAAAATGTTGCATTCTGTTCTGTTTCCAATTTTTCGAAAACCTCTCCGCAAGTTTTCCAATTTTAACACGTATGATTTGATAAGAATTGCCTCTTTGCCGTGCCTCGTGCTCGCCGTGTCTCTAGAAGCCTTGCCTTGTTCAACAATACCCATCCTGTCATCTGTGGCTGTTGGCTACGCTACTCACTACTTACTGCGTGGTGACTTCCTTTCCTTGGTTGTTCTTGTTAGCTAGATTGTCAGTTGTAATTTGTAACAAAATATTTTTGTCAGCTGGTTGATGAGCTAAATTAAACTGAGAGGAAGCTTTACCCTTTTGTGTTGGTGTCCTGCGATTTGACGGAGTAGTGGTTTGGTTCAGCTTTTTTGCACTCGTCATGAAGCTCGTCGAGCCAAATGATTAGTAAGTATTTACATTTAGTTTAGGTTTGCGGTTTGGTTGGTTGGATTTAACTTGATTGGATTGAAGAATGGTTTAATTTTAAATCTAAATGTTAATACTTATAATTGCTGGTATTGATAGTCGAAGTAATTGTTGTGTGCCTTGCTGATCATTATATTAATTAATTAGCCTTGTTGAGCCTGTATGATGATAAGGTGTGTCTTGTTACGTTAATGTTCACGTTCTTGTGGTTATGCCTTTGTTACAGTATGCATGTTGGCAATAAATCTATTCGAAGAGTTAAGACCAATATTAAGGTTGTAATGTTAAGGATAGTTTGATATGAAGGTATAATATAATATTAATTATTAGCAAAATCTATTATGGGGAAATTGCTTGCTAAATGTCTAAGTATACATTTAGTAAATAACTTTAATTATAATAAATAGTTTTACTATAAGAAACTTATCCTCTGATGCGCTCTTGAATCGATTAGTCAAAGTTGAGTTTAAAAATTCGCTAAGTTTAACAATTGTTAAAGGATCGGTAATAAATTTAATGTGGCCAATACAATTGTTAAACTTAACAAATATTAAAAGAGCTGATTGATACCTACGTATTATTAGTACCTTAGACCTAGAGTAAACTATACTTTTAGTAATTAATGAGTACAGTTAATGGATTTAGTGTTTTAGGTACCTAGCTATTTATAGTGTAAGTAATTTTAGTTGGCTGAGTAGTTTAGTTGTAAGATATTTCCTCATAAATAAGCGATTCTTTCAAAATTGCGAATACAATTTGCAGATTTACAGGGATGGATATCTGCAATTTTTTATTAAGATAAAATATGAGTCAGGTAAAATTACTCTAGTATGAATATTTCGTATTCGCAATAAAAATGAGGGATAAGTATAGTTTTAAGTTAAGAGTTTAAAAGAGCTAAGATATTATTAGTTAAGCCTATTTTAATTCTAAATAGTTTCTTGAAGTGTTAACTAGTATTAAGTGTATCTAAACGATTTGCATTTCGTGTGCACGCTTAATTACTTCTCTATATAGTGTAATGTAAATGTGTCGTAACGTACTGTAGCTCGTATGGTATGTTTAGAATAGAATAGGAATAGTTTATGAACCAAATAAGTTTCCTGAATGATTGTGGGTAAATGTGTGCAGCTAAGATTTCCGGTGCTCCGATAAACATAGAGACCCTTTGGAGGTTTTGGACTGGAATTTAGTAAACTTGACGCTGTGGCTTTATGTGGCTTCTCAGGTCTAATATTTCCAAAATGACTTCGCTCCTTACTGCATAAAAATATTAAAAAATTTATTGACATATTAAGATTTTGACCCCTTGTAGCAATTCAGTTGCTTTTTATTTTTTTGATGATTTAATTGTTCCGTTCATTTAAAATTTTTGGCCAAGTTATTTTTGGAAATATGACTGTGTGTATGTGCACTGCAGTTCAATAGTGATTTGTTTGTAATTAAATTTTGGTTTGTATTTTTGTGCAGCTGGAGCAGGAGCAACATCCGGTTATGGAACTGCTGAAGCAACTGCAGCTGGCAGTTATGGCGGTCCGGGACCACAGCGTGGTGGCAGTTATTCGGCACCAGGTCAAGCTTCTAGCTACCACCCATACCGCCGCATGTAATTTAAACTCACTAATAGCAGACCACCACATAATCCCGTCAAATCAACACAAAACAATTCTAGAGTTAAAAGGAACCGACACCAACCACAAAATAAATTGTAAGATTCATTTAGCCTCTCTGAAATTGTATTATGAGTCAATCCTTAATATTATAATAATATGTCTGTATAATGTATTGCGACAGTTGTATCTGTTGATATTATCATAGAAGATCCGAGTTTTACTGAGCTGTAAGTAGCGTACCATTTTCAGACATGTTTCTTATTGTGAAACGTTACTCCTATTCTAAACTTGTTAGATAAAACATACCTTTAATTAAGCTAGATTACTAACTTAGCGTATGAGCTATTATTGAAATGAGAATCCTGTAATGTATGATTTACAATTAAGTTATTGCGTTCATAAAGTAAACACTGGAGCTAATAAAGGTATTGTAATTCGTAAGTTTATATTGTAGATCTTGATTATTATATTATATGGTTAATATACTACCTAGGAATTAGATAATTACTGAAATTAACAGAAAGCAGTCTTTTTACATGTTGTCAGTCACCTTGTCTTACTTGAAAACAAACTTACCTAAGGACGAAGAGATGGTTTATATTTTTGTTTTTGACGATATTAATAATATGTAACGGTCCTGAAAGTAACTTAAGGAAAATTATAAATATGACTTACGGATTAATGCAAGTTGTACTAAATTAGGTTAAATTAGATATCCCATATTGAATTTTTACACGTTTAAGTAAACTACTTTATGTCTAGGTCTATCATAACTACATAATAGGATAACATTACATAACATGTCTCATGTCAACCTGCCTTACTTTCGTCTACTAAAAAACTTAATGTAAGTGAGGATAGGTACTTTGCATTAAAATCAACGCTCAGATATTTCAACAGGCAGTGTCAGTGTAATAACGCATCCACTACTACTAGAGAGTAACATAAAGTATGTTAAGTATTGCTGATAAATACTATCTATATAGCTACTAAATACTATCATACTATACGGTAACGTACTACACTTAAAATGTTTACAACTACCTACTACTATTTAGTCTTTTTCACGGTGAACAGTACTATATTAATTTGTTCTGGAACGCATGCAAATATATAATGTTAAAACTTTTATTAGTGTACTAGCAGTTAGTAGTAAAAGTAAATCATACATGATTATAAGAATACTGTAGAGTCTGCACACCTGTACACTGACTACCCTTTTTGTGTAGAGAACAAGTAAGAGTCTTCTTGCTATATATTTGATTTAAACCGATGACTGCCGTTACTTTTGTTTCCATCGTTTGATTTATTACTTGTACTGTTGTGTAGGTCTTATTATTATTTCATTTGTAAAACTAAAATAAAACAGGACTAGAGATACCCCATGTCATGCTCCACAAAAGCATGAAAACTTTGTAAAACAAATTAAACACATATTCAACAACTAAATATCATAAGGATTAATTTAAGTGATTAATCTTAAATTATTTAACAACATGCATACATAATGTTATAGTTATTAATCCATACGTTAAGATCTTTGTGGTGGTTTTGTGACAAAGATCATTGGATGATCTTCAAAAATGAGTCTAATAAAGAGGAGTTATAAGGAACCAACGAAAAAAGGAAAGCGCTCACTACTACGTCATTATTGCAATGTGGTACGTGTGTGTGTGTGTGCTCTATCTAATAACTGGAGGAGGATAGGAGGAATTAGTAGTTTACTGTAAATATTATTATTATCTCTGCTTATTGTGTCTAACTATAAAATGACTTGACTTGATGTTTGAAAGTCACTGCACTTCACCTCTTTGTAAATGAATGTCAAGTCAGGCGCTGCAATTATTCAATAGTGAATACTTACGTAGTAATGGTAATAGAGAATAAAGTATCTAAGAATATGATAATGAATAAGTAGAATAAGGAATCACTTAGAGACTGTGGGTGAGATTTCAAATGTTAGACAAATTACACAGAGCCAGTCAATTGTTAGCAACTAAATGCATGTTAATTCTTACTGTACATCTCAAGAGTCGACTCGTAAGTAAGTTAAGGAAACAATGTCAACGTTAATGCTTATTGCTTACTCTTAATGAAACTGTAGTAATAAAGGAAATGTCAGCAGTCGGACTTCCGCGTATATAAGTATAATATGTGACTCTTCCTCTTCGTTTGTTATTATACTTATTATTATTGTATTTGTATTTTTGGGACTTTTAGACTTTATCTGTCCTCAAGTAGATAAGATGTAATTGTTAAAGTACATTCAAGAGAACAACCAATCATGATTATTATTCATCTATAGGTACGAAGGATATATGTATGGTATTATAGCTAATCATACGATATGTTATGTAGTAACGTATATAAGCACGTCTCTACTTTCAATATACAGACAGACGGATAAGTCATCATTTATTAATTACTGTATGTACTCATAGTTTTTTGCCTACCTATTTACTATGTGTATGAATTAGTTTGTAAATATAACAAATTAATGTAACTGTGAACATGAACCGATGTCACTTGTGGTTTGCTACATTATATGATTTTGTGTTGTGCTAATGCTACAATTAAGTAAAATTAAATAAATGAGAATAACCATAACTAATAAGTAAGCGTACGTACGTAAGCCTAAGCCATGGGCCGACCAGTAATTAAACTCATGAAGTTAGCTCATAAATTTTACTAATTACTTACTTACCTATACCTACTAGAGCTAGTACAGATAAATAGCTAAAATTAAATTATTCTTACGTAGTTTCGTACTTACCTCTTTGTAGTAGTATGAATTTAAGAGTGCTGGAAACGTTTGTTACCTGTAGTGTAACTGCCACATAAGTAAGATTTTGTCTAATTACCACTAGGTCATGTCAGATTACTCATAATCATAATAGTCGTATAGATTTTTCATTAAAACAACCCTAACGAGGGGTTTCAAAACCCAACATTTTAAATGCCAATAAAAATTACAAATCAACAATGGAAACTCTTTTCATTCATTGGGACTGTGATTAACTCGAGAATTTTATTCACTGCTTATATAGTATTTTTATATTATTATTCACATGTGTAAGCGTTTTAATTAAGGCTAATGACTTAGATTTTTATGATTATTATGTAGACAATAGCGTAAAACTTACGAATACGACTAATTAGCTCAAGCATCCATATTTAGCAGTAGTTACATAATTACATGCATAAACAAATAGTACTGATATAGGAGATAAAAATACATAAATTATCTAAGGTTCAATAATTTGCATATTAATCACCAATTATTATTAATTGGCCATGTTGACAGTTAAAAAGCATTTTCTTACTGTACTTAAGCAAGATTTTGCTGGCATCATCACTTAAAACAAACCGCTGCTCACATATTAAATACGTACATCGTAAAATACATGAATATACATTCAGTTTTCTTTAAAATAATGAAATCTAATCTTAAAAACCCAAAATTCTAATTTAAAGTAAAAATTTACCGTGACTGAATGACAAAATTTGACTCAGAATATTTTAATTCATCCACATTTCTAGATCATCTAGAATAGCTCGCAGTTTAGCAGAAGGTGTCTCCTTTGAATCAGGCAATGGAACAATACTTTTCTTTTTGTACTCTTGAGGATAAATTCGGCGACCAGACTCTAAATGCTTTGGAGCTTCTTTCGTTCCATATAAAACAAGTTCGACTTCATCTACTTGTCCGCGGTTTTCCCTGTCTTTGCTCTAGATTAATAGAAATACAATCACATTTATAGTAAATTGCGTTAATTGGAGTATTCGTATGGATGCTTTCATTTTCATAATATGAAGTAAACAACTTGAGGTGACTTACTGCATCCGTTATATTCACCATCCATTTCCCGAAAGGATTTTCTCCCCATGTATGTACCGATACGAAAGGCCATGTATTGAATCCAGTAGCAGATTTATCTCGTTTTCTTGGAAATAATAGTCGCGTTCGTGTTCCTGTGAAAAATAAGAAAGCATAATAATATAATATGTTGCTTATGTGTTTGCTTTGGATGCACAACAGAGAAATATAGTCAGATATTTTGACATTGCATACAGCACATATACATTGCTAAACATAATTTTAATGCGAGCATCAGTTACACTAGAGATCCAGATTGTTGGATAAAAAATTGTCTCCAAAGTTAAGGCTGGCTAGCCTGTCTGGAATGAGATTTTCGGAAAGAATCCTTGGCTGTGTGGATTGTAAACACACACTTTTCGAACCTTGGCTTTCCCGCTCTGAGATTGCCCTGTAAAAGAGTAGGGAAAAAAA
>JABASI010003356.1:0-16757 GCA_019776505.1 Tomocerus nigrus
CGTGGGTGTCATTGGTCGTCCCAAATCTCCTACGATATTTGCAAAGTCATACAAAATCTAGATTATTAATTCTGAACAAAGAGAATCTTATAAGTCCATCGTCAACAAGAACACTCTGCATTCATAAGTTCCCTAATCTGCTCCAATCTTCAAAAGCAACGGCGAAGCGTATAGTTCACAAAGAGATCATGGAATATTCACAGGCGACAATTTAATCAAAAACTAATCTCCTTTCTTTAAAGCAGACAGAAAATGCAAATATTTATCCTGAATGTTTGAACAACATGCCCAAAGTTCCAAATTGTCTGCATCAGCACCACTACTGCCATTCATAAGCAAAAAGATGCCCATCTATCTGTAATAAGTATTAATTACGGATAAGCAGTCATAGCTATTTTAAAATTAAATGAGATACAAATCCGGGATAACATTACAAAATAGAAGGAGCAATAAGTCAATTGATCGGTGTTGCTCGCATTATAGTTAATTGCAAAGCAGTTACCTAAAATATATTGATTTATTTGTTTTAGAAATCGAAAATGAGGCAAATGACATTAAAATCCTAACAAAATGTGCAATGTCCTTTTCTACCTTACGCAATGGTAAAACGCAGTTAAGTAGAATATAGAAGGATATTACCGGTCTTAGGAGGAAGTGGAGGTCCCGCCGATTTGGGCGGTGGAGGCAAAGGTCTCTGTCCCATTCCACCTACAAATCTTTTTAAGCTCCCCATAGGATCCAATCCAAAGAGGACTTTTCTGGTGGTTGTAGGAGATCCCGTGGCTGATCGCATTCCAAATCGTTTGTGTCTTCTAGGAGGAGGGACGGGCATCATTCCTGGAAGTTGTGGAATGGGTGCCACTGGAGGATTCATTTGTGATTGTAAATTATGCAAGTGCGAATGAGATTTTGCATGAGTCATTGTCATAGCCATTGGGGTTTCTGGCAAAAATGATTTCGGAGGTAATGGTGGTCGGTTATCCAGCGACTCTAATAACTGCACGAATAAGTACAAAACACATAGATAATGCAATTTCTTATAATATGGAGTTCGTTATATTAAACAACTTGAAATGAAATTAGCGTCTAGAAAGTTAGTTGTTGATTGTTATAGCTTGTATCACATTGATCTCATTTCACTTTATGTGTTTAAGACTCAAGGGAGTGCCTCCAGGTAATTGTGGCCGTAGAGTTTCCTATTAAATAGCTTAAGCTCTAATAAGGTTCTACTTATTTCGTAAAATGAGAAAATTGCAGTAGAAGGTACTAGGTACATGTAGCTATTATCTGTTTAATAGAAAATGACATGCTCTTACTTTTCTGACATGATTATGTCGCTTAGGATGTCTGTGGTACATGTCATTACAGGAACCGCAGAAAATCTGATTATTGCACATTTCACAGCGAACAACCGGATTTGGATTCCCACAGAGGCTGCAGGATCGCTTAGCTCCTATAAGTAATCAAATTACATCATCGGTGAATCTCTTTGTACTGTGAGAATATTAAAGTGCTATATGATCTGACTGAACTCTGAACCGTAGTTCCTGGAATGCTCTCGGATTAGATTACTGACGTAGTTAATAAATTATACTCACTATAAACGGCACACAAAGGTTCTCCTTTTTTCTTTTTCAATTTAAAGGAAAGCCATTACAGACACAAGAGTTCTATTTTGAGAAGATTGACCTATTTATTACTGCAGCACAAGGTACTGTAGCTAATGTACACATCTCCCATACAGCAAGCTTAGTTTAATTGGAGAGCTTGTATTATAATATCATTACTCAAACCATTTGTCATTTGTCTAAGATATTCTTTGTCTGAAGATTGAGTTATGGAAGCTGTAAAAGTTTAGCCGGAACGTTTTAACTGTTATCTCCTTTACAACTACTACTATATAAAGGTATGTAAACAAAGACGGGCATTTTGGCTAGACTTAAAATTTGGTTGTCGAAAGTACATGTGTAGCAATGTTGATTTTTAGCCCTTAAGCATCGAAAGATGCAATAATGCTATGTAAGTTTTACGTATAATAGTAATAACGTTACAGATAATTGTCTTTTTGGCAATGTGTAAATATTTATAGGTACTACGGTTTAGGTAGAACTAAAAGACAAAACAAACATGTATTATATCTCAACTGCTATGCAAAACTTCTATGTAGATTGTCTACAGAAAGCCGTAGTACAGATGTAAAGAAACTCTGCAGATAAACCCCATTACAATACATAGCTGTAAGTGTGGAAGTAATTTATAAAGTCAGAGGGATGTCAAGTGTAGAGGTGAAGACTCAAAATAGATCCTATCTAGTAGTCTGCAAATCCTCAGACTCTTTTCCCATTACTAAAGCACGAAGTATTTAGAAAACTCTTATTAAAAGTAAAATAATGAGCTTATGAGTTAATTAGAAGATTAATTAAAATCATTTGCTAGTTCCATTCATTTTGAAATGACGTTGCAGACGAAATGAAAACATATTTTTGTTCGAACCTGAGGACTTTTTCACATTCATATTTGTGTACGAATGTAAATGATCAATTTCTTCGTATTCGGATTCGTCTGCGGGTGGAGGCTCTGTTGGCAAAGGTGGTGGCGGCGGAGTCGTGTTTCTGGCTTGATTTATCTGTAACACATTTTTATCCTTGAGTTACTATTGACACATTGTCATATCTAATTACCTCGCACTGGCTGGCACTGCTTCTCTTTCATATACTTGCTCTTTGGTTTTCCATTTATCATGGATAAAATAAACTTCCAATAAAAGTTATCAGAAATCTTCTAAAATATTTGTTGCAATTGAAACATGTAAACGAAAGATGAGACTTTGCCATTGAATAGCCTTAAAAATGATGCATCAATAGCATTCATTGAATTGATCTTTCTCGCTTATGGTTTAAGAAAATAGTTTTGATATGTAATACAATTTTTACTTACTAAAGATTGTGAGAACCACGAAGGCATAGGCCTTCCGCCTACTTGAACTCGAGATGAAAAAGTTGGATTTTGCCGCATTCTCCACTTATCGTATTCCTAAATGAAAATTCAGTATAAGAGTTTAGAGAATGGAATTGCTTCCCACGATATGATTACATACGATTTGAAAGCAATGAAACTATATAAACTATTGTAGCTATCTGTTATTGTACAGAAAGTAACAGCAACACAGTCTGTTAATGCATATTGTTTGTAGTTTAAAGCACTAAAATAAAAATCTGTGTAAACGTAAAATATTCATTATTCTAGACATTAAAAACTGAAAATCTCTAAACATGTCGCTTTAAATGATTTAAAACAGAAGCACTTAAATAGCCAATTAACTTAAAGGGAGACTGCAATAATAAGGGAACATACTATAGGGATTAGTAAGTCAATGCAATGATTAAAATTATTTCAATTAACAATTAATTGTGTATTTTATTGGCTATAATAAGATGTACATATACGGCAATAGATTATCTACAGCCAAGTAGGAGAAGCAAAAATGACAAGTAATAATTAAAAACAAGACGATTTTAAATATTCGCTAAATATCGCTGAAAGAGATTTTTCAACAAGTTTGTGTAATTTGAAAAAATTAGTTTGAGTACTTTTACATGAAGAATCCAAACCAAACGATCATGCAAACTAAACTAAAACTTTGTGAGTTATGAGTTATGAGTAGCATAATAATATGACGGTATAGAGTAGCATATAAATTTTGTTACATTTAACATCATTTTGAAAATTCAAATTGTAACTATTTTGAATAATATTTTCCTATGTTATGTATGTAGGGACGTCACTTGGCCTAGCCTAGTCCTTTGTATAGTAAACACAACAATGAACAGTAGTTATTTTTTATTCGTAAATAACTCGACTGTTCAGGAACGACACAACTATTCCAAGAACAGAAGATTAAACAAAGAAATATTGAATCTCCGTGTGACAGCAAGAGTTGAAATGATGTAACTTAATCGTCAATACTTGTGTACTATTACTTTAATACTGATGCAATACTTAAAATACTAAATATATACAAACTGTAGCTCAGTAACAGTAACAGGTAAAACATGTAGTTATAATTAATAATGTAAAACAATAATAATGAAAGACTTAAGCTAGGGAACGTCTCACTCGAACTACGTCAAACAGGTAACTAACAGAAGAAAATAATAGCTACATTATAGTAGCTGGAGAATGTCAGGTCACCAGCACCAGGAAATGTTTTTGCACAGAAGGAACTAAAAAAGATGGAGACGAGACAGAGAAGAGACGGCTTTTGTTTCAACTCTGTCCTATAATTACTATGATCAGGTTATAGAAAATCTAATGCGGTATCTTTGTCCTATGGCATAGTTATCTTTGAATGGTGAGTACATAGGCTGGGACTCTGCTGTTGTAGTTAAAATAATATCGGAATTACTGATAAGTATTAAGAGCAACTTACGTTTTTGTGTATCTTGTATATGTAAGTTAGGAAATGTAGCTATGTGCATGTGACTTAATGTGTAATATTAAAGGAACCAGAGTGAATGTCGCAAATAAGACAAGGCTAAGGTACGCAAATGAAATGCAGCTGACGATGGTGACACATAGAGAAGAAAAGTTCCAGCACTCACACCACAATCCCTAAACGAAAACTAAGGTTTCCTATGTCTTAATAGTAGTAAAATATTAGTGATCCACATTAGTTTGTGTGTATGAGGGGGTAACACATGTACAAGTAAAACTCAAAACTACGTAGTAAGTAGTAATAGTAGGGACGTACTCTAAAGATGCAATGATTCGGATTCGGAGTTGGAGGACGGACGACGGAGGACGGATGAACGGAACTCTGAGACGGAAACAAAAATCAAGTGAGACAGGGCAACGAAATGGCAAACTCCAGGCAAAAACTAAATAGGATCAGCTTTCTAAATACTTTGCATTTGTACGTGTATATTGTATTGGCAGATTTATAATGCCTACTTACTATTTACAGAGTTTGGATATATATAGGCCCCTTTCTTATCCGAAGAGATACATTTCACCAAACTAAACAAAAGCATTTGGCACATGAGATTCTATATAAATAGTAGAAAAGAACAACAAAAAACAAAAGTAAAAGTTAATGTATAAAGAGCACTGTTCTCTCTATCTCTCTGTTCGTTGGTAAGGCATGGGCGTTCGTTGCTCTTAAAGAAAACGTTCAACGATTACTTGGATGTCTCAAGCAAAGACATTCTAGTCTAGGCAGTATAAATACTATCGCTATCAGTAATCGAGTTGTGTCAGCATATGTAATGTATGTCTGTATTTAAAAAACTCTCAGTCGTAAGTACGATAAGCCTCTAAAGCCAAGAAGCCACGTCAGTTCTACCATGTTCTACTCCGTAAAGACGCTGTGAATTGTGAAACCGAATTTTAAAGAACCGAACCCCGAGCTTAGAGCCAACATCCTCAACAATATTATTCTAGTAGCTATTTAGTTCATCTTTTGCAGCCTTCGTACAAGAAGTGTGTTCAGTCGAAACGGAAGGAAAAGAAGAAGGTAGGATGTGACTGACTAGCTAGACCCGAGCTACATTACTTCTATTTAGATAAGTTCAGTCAGTTCAATGCTATAGGGATTGCCTAGTTAATTCGCAAAGGCAAATTCTTTTTATAATGGAAATGGGAAACATCTTCCCTCGAACTCCACTCATTCAGAGCTTTAAAATAATATAATCTTTAACACGCAGCTTTAGGTAGACCATATGTCTAAAATAAAGTATACAATTGCACAGCCCTTGTACTTGACTCATGTTGACTTCCATTTATGTATGCCCTACGTTATGTACATCGTTAGGATTTACTTAATGAATAATTTCAGGTTGGAAATTCGACAAAGATAGCTATAGCCATAAAAAATAACTACTTGTGTCTTCCAGCTTTGTCATACCATCATACCATAGCCTGTGTGTATAGTTTAAACAGAAGGCGAACACATTTTCACGAATGACTTCCTATATTATACACTCGCTAGTAGTCGTCTTCCGAATCTTTAAGGAATGTACTATATTATAACTATTATTTATTATTACTGTAATTTCTCTAGTTTACTATTAAAGGCTTAGCTAACACTCCTTATGAATTCATTCTATGTGCACCACTGCCGATTTTGAATCTCAACGCGTCTCTCAAACTCTCAACTCCACTTATTGTTAGCTTAGCTATATAGTACACTTTCATAAATATTATTCTCATCTAATACACGTCTGCGTGTATATATAGATAGGTATCTGTATGAGGAGAAGATGAGACGTTGCATTGCATTAGGTATGTAAGCAAGTATGACTTCATGCACCGGTTTCCGTTTAAAAATAGCCGGAGCGAATTTGTGCCAAATCTTAGTTATTTTTGCACAGTAACTACTCCCTTCCCTTCATTCTATTATACCATAGCAGGACTTACATTAATTATACAGTTACTTACAGCTTTCATATGTTACGAGGACCTTATTACTAGCGACTATGCATTCAAAAACTTATATTATTAATAGCACATATAGATTTTCAGACTTTTCATATTAAATTCTTATAGCATGCTAGTATACTATAATATCACGATAAGATTTCTAACGACTTGCCTTTCCGTGTCATGTCTGTGAGTTTGAGTAAGTTAGGGATAAGCCAGGGCAATAGAGAGTGGATTCTGTTCATCCTTTCCTAGTCTCAGTCCTATTCAGATATTTCATTCTTTTATTAGCAACCCGCACACTATGTGGTCCTTACTACTGCTTACTAGAATAATCTACTTTTCTGCACTTTAACAATGACTGGATGCAAGGCACCAGGCACACTACATTATTATCCTATCCTAAGCTTTTCAGGCTTCAATTCAATGACATATCCATCTACAAACGACAAACCTTATTTCATTCAACACATGTTTATAGAAAACTGGCACTTATTCCAAGGCAATTTTAGAGACTCCTTTGTTGAAAGTTGAAAATTGAAAATCAGCATAAAATTAGTATATTTGGTTTAACATTCGTTTGAAAGTGTTACGTGGTCGTAAACTTTGAACTAAAAAGTGACAATTGTAGATAGAGCATCAGAGATATCATTCATTTCATTGTATATAATTAGCAATTTTGCAATTATTTATAAATTATTATTAAGCTTTATTAGACAATGATTTCATTTATTAATTTTATGTTAGGGAAAGATAATGCCTGTGTTTTCTGTGTCCGAAAGCTTATCCTCTATATACTAATAGGAAAGCAATATCTTTTATAAGAATGTTTTATTTCGAATGTATCAACTAAAATCAAGGCAGGAGTCATTAAGACTGCAAGTTGGTATTTTCTAGTTTGCTTCTTTAGTCGTTTTGTAAATGCATCTAGTCATAGAGTAACACATTTGGTTAATGTTTGCATGCCTACTTGCTATTTATTTCCATCCGTAATGTTTTTGTACTATTGTTAGACTGCAATTTCTTTAGGTCATTGAATTTAACCATATTCATGGGTAATTGCCTTCTGCAAATATCACTGTCGAGCAGAAAGACATCGGCTGCTCTCTGTTATTTTTTAAGGTTTTCCTTTAAAAACACTTTTATGTCATCGTAGAGTGAATTTAGGAATGATATATATCACTGGCTCTTTTCTATCGATTATACCGTTAAGGCATTACATTCAGCTTCCCTTTGATGTTTTCATTTGCCAACTTGCATCCTGCTTTACTGTATAGTTTTACATAAATCTTTGGCCTTTAATGTATGTATGGTATTATAGGTCAATGTAAAATAAATTACAACTTCAGTTCTCGGATGTTTTTAATTTCAGATTGGTTCAATAATATTCTACTGAGATTCGAAAAGTTTTTCATGCCATGAAGATACGTTGCTGACTGCTGACGTTTCTTATGTCAATAAGGAGGTGGTGGGATCCTGTACATACGTAAGCGTCTACTGACTTACGTAGAACAGAGAACGTAGGCAGTATACAAGTTAAACGATCAATATGTTTACAAACAAAATCGTCTGGCTGCTCGCGTATTCCTACAGAGCAACGGTGAATCCGCATTGTATTTTTGCCAAGATTTTTGCACTTCTCTTTCAAACTTGTTCCAAGTTGAAGGAAATAATTTCTTGAACGCTGCTCCTTATGATGTAATTGCCAAAGTAAAGGAACTAGTGAGTTAATCTACTCAACAAGAGGTGGGAGAGATGGCAGATGCTATTGGGAGAAAATGATTTTATCTTTACTGTGCTGTGTGCTGTTATATTTTACATTTTACACAAATATTTTGGAATTAATGTAGATGAAAATCGTGAACCTTTCACCCATTTTGTGCAATACTTTTATTATTATTTCAATGAAAACTGAAATTGAAAAGAGAGCCACGACTAAACACATTCCATCTTTTCTCAATTCTATATTCTATACGTCAAATACTTCAATTCTAAATTCTATTATGTTCTAAATTCTCATTCTATACTTCAAATACTTACTTCAATCCTAAATTCGAATTAGGTACTTTCCACTATTGTCTCAGAATCTATAGTATGCATTGCCGTAAGAAATATTCCAATCTTTTGAATAATTAAGGACGGAATATAAAAATTAGATTCCAACCCCAAATAATATTATGTAATACACAAACACATGGAAAATGCAAATAAATTACCATTCTTTGAAAGAATTTAATAGGTGAAAGTACAAATTATCTACAAAGCCCTCAACAATGGATGTTACTCATTATTGTCATTGTGATATCGTCTGCGTTTATGTGATCATTCGAACGTAAAGAAATGTAAATGAGTTCTAAAGTTCTAAACGAATGATTGCACTTGCCATGAATTTGTTTGTACAACTTTGTCTACTGAAGAAGTGAGTTTTATTTACTGTAAAGTCAACACACACGCAATACTTAATTCCAAATGCATAACAAATCAGTTAAAATGAACTTCAACGCTATACTACTATAGTGAATGCCAAGTAAATTTATACTAAACAAACACAAAACTAGAAAGGCCAGCCCAATTTTCGAGGTCGAAATCATTATTTAAAACTTGTTCTGTAACACTCAGTCAGTACTGAAGAGTGACTGAATTCGAGTTAAAAGTTTGGATAAAACTTGAGCATGTTATATTGTTTAAAGATTCTTGGAAAGTCTGTTAAAATCCCATCAAAATTATTATGTTCCATTTCCCACTATAGTAATATAATGAGAGCGAGAATCATTTATGTTTTCTGCCCAGTGGAGGGTAATGTTATACTAATATTTACAATTAGAAATCTCCCTTCTCAAACTCTCTTAATTTATTGAGCATTTTATAAGAAGTAAATGCAGAAAGTAACAGAAATGTTATACATCTTCTTTGATTAGGTTTTAGCACATCTCTATCAGGAAAAGATATAAAACACTTTTGGTGCAATTTAATTAGCACTTATGGCAAACAATTTGGATCTTAAGAAAGAAAAGAACGTCACTGTATGCTAGTATGGTCTTTTGAATTTATGAAGTACAGGAACAGTGCTTTATGCGAACGATGTATCCGTCTGTCTGTACCTCTGACACTCTGTCGAACGAAAATCATTATATTTATTCGGATAAGTATAGAAATATTTTTTAAAGATTACTAAAGTCTCCAGGAATGTCAAGTTTATGTTTCATTCTTTCAATCATTCAGAAAGTGATCCTCTATTGATATTCTCTGTGTACGATGGAGTTCGTTCGGGTCTTCCACTGGTGCACCAAATTTTTTGCTCCCTTCTCATCTCACCAGAGAAAAGAAATAGCATGAATCTACCACGTGGACAATAACTTAATGTAATAGGAAAATATTTGTGGTAAGACTTTATTTGACTTTCCAGAGCTGCATTAAAAACTAAAGACTTTTTCCATCACGTCAACTTTGATATAAGGAATGCTTTCAGTTTTGGATCGAATGTGAACCAAGGGCAAAAGACAGAAGAGCTGGAAGAAAACAAAAGTTTCTTTAGGAAGCTGCACGAGAGTGTTTAGACAGGGAGAGAAAATGCATGAGTAAACCTGACCTGTAGTATAAGAAAAATTGGAAAAGTACCCGAAAAGTGAAGAGCTATAAGGAAGTCAAAGAGAAATTACTACAAAGCTGAATCAAATGCGCACTATTGATCCGTGTCTCTGCTTAGTAATGTTTGGGGGCGTGGTGAAAGGAGCAATTTAGAAATATCTCTTTCTTAGCCTTTAGCTACTAATACCCGCCATGCTCACATAAATCAATGCTATTAATCACTTTCTATTGTTGTTCTTTTTATTCTGCTGCAGAGACTCTCCTTGACAGCTGTTTGCGTCTTTGTTGGTTCTTTAGCCACCGCTCTGAACATTATTTGTTCACTGAATGCCTTGAGATGTCTGCCTTCTCTGAAATCATCCTCACTCATCAAGCGAAAACTTTGCTTTCACATTTCCGTAATATCTAAGGTAAATATTACATGACCTATCCACCTACTACGACAGTTACAGATACGGGTAGCATGAAAAGGCTGGAAGACCTTGGGTTCCATAATCGATCCATCAATTTTCTCTGGTTCCTACCTACTCAACATAATCCCTGTGTATATAGGCATCAGACACTGCCATAACCTGACACTTTATTTAAGGAGTTTTGGTGTCTGGGTATCTTCATAGACTTCATACTGCATTATCACAGCCATTAATACTAATACTAAGCATGTTAATTGTGATAAATGTATTTCAATAATGGACTGACATCAATGACATCTGAGGATTTAAATTTTGGTATCGCTAATGCGTACTAATCACTTACAATGTAAACAGATCTAAGCTAATTACAGTAGAGACTGTGATTCAATGGTCTTTGCATTATTATATTTAATTTTAGACATAGATAGTAAGATATCCCATAATTTTGTTGCTGTTACTTTTACTACTGAAAAAGACCGAAATTAGTAGACAATTAGCATTGTGAATATGTATTAAAATTGGTATCTAAAACTAATCATATTGAGTCTGTAATCAACTGTAATGTCATAAGTATAAATATTTGTGGTTAGAAATTATTATGAGAGGAGATTGTAGGTGCAAATATTCCGCTATGTCCACCTTTACCAGATTTTTGGAGCAATTGTGTGAGATAACGGGTTTTGTGTTTGTTTTCATTGACATCAATTTCAAAAGTTTGAACAGAAGTCTTTTTGGAGTACATGTATAACAGTGTATGAAATGGATTGTAAGGATATAAAGAAAGCAATCATTTTAGTCTCCATCTCAATTCCCAATCTCTTTGGAAGGGAAAGGAGAATGTAGAACGAAGGTTTCATTTGTATCCTTAACCACTTCAGAAATGTATGAAAACTGAATACAATCTGATGATAGCAGAGATGCTTTTCAAATTACAGTTGATTTAGTAGTGGTTTTAGTCAGCGCTTTGAATCCGCTATAGACCTCGCCCCAGACTCTCTGTAGACAAAGTAGAGGATGTAAGTAGTAATGGATCCTACTATTATGCACAAAGACTGGATCCTGATCCTACCTACATACAAAGGAAGTCTCCTAGTTTGTGTATTCCGCTTCCGAATCAATATTCCTTCCTCTTGACGCACGATACGTAAATGAGCTTTTCCCGAAAAGACTTTTCTTTTCAGTCCACTACGCACTCAGGCTAAATGAGGAGTTACACAAAAGATACTGGATATCTACAGGGATAACGAGACACTCACATGACCTACATGTTTTTAAAGGTAAATATAGTTGGCAAAGACATTTTTTAAATCGACACACCACATTTTTGTGTCGTTATAAATTTCCAGAGAATCTATTAGCACAACGGTTCGCAAATATTTTCCCATTTTGATAAACAATTCCGAAGAAAGCCACGTCGGAACTTTCTACAGCGGTTATGTTATTGTGGTGTATCATTTGTTAACTTCGCAATATTATACTTATGTATAGGCATATGAGCTGTATTAGTTGTTGAATGATATAACCAATGAACTATGACTTTATGGATTAGGGCCTGTAGCAAAATGACAACCCTTACTTTACTTTTCCTCACTTCAGGATTACAATGGCAATCAAAAGTTTTTTAGACTGCTAAAATTATTTCAACATTTGGTCGAGAAAGTAAGTGTTAAAACTGAAGGAATAGGTGCGAGGGTAAACAAATACATAGGTATATCTACAGACGTCTATCCAACGGGGTTTGTCGCACATTCACTAAAATTAAAGTAAATGTGCCAGTTTGCGTTGTGTACTCATCCATGCACCGTGTAAACACTACTAGCGTAGTAGTTGGTTAGGTAGTGGTAGTCGTAGTAGCTGTGAAAGAAGCAAAATCAATCCAAATACCATAGTGTCATTCATTTATTATATAGCCAGTATTTGTCAAGGCCTTTTTCTCTTTTCGGGTACTTTTGTTGGCAGAGTCTTGGCTTAAGAATCCAACGCCACATCCATCGTCTTTTATTGAGTTTCGGAATATAACTTACTAAAATTGAATACCTAGAAATACAAAAATCGGAGAAAGTCCTAGTTCAGGAAGTAATTCTCACAACTTACACAACACTTATTAAGCAATTTTACATCGTATAGCACCAACCATTGTAAAATCATAAATAATTCACAAATACCTGATTTTATAAAAATTTAAAAAAATATTATTGATTTTTTACTTTTGATACATAGAACGCAAGTTAATTATTAATTATTATTAATTAGAACGCAATTAAACAATTAATCCATTTAATTCACTTCAGGATAAATAGGAAATTTAAGGTAAGGAGATAGCGTGCAATGTAAACTTCGTGTGTTATGTTGTAATAGATGAGTAAAATTAACATCGTTATCTATAGAAGATGATAAGCGCAGAGCTTATGCCTCACAGAAATACAATTACTGTTCGCAACTAGTTGATGGTCAAAGAATTATAGATGTATCGCACTTGAGCTTACCTAAAATAAGAATACTAGTACAATTAAGACTAAATAAAGGTATTTTTAGGATAAGAAATAACACGTATACACTAAGCTTTGACTCTAAATGTAC
Source organism: Tomocerus nigrus (assembly GCA_019776505.1). NCBI lineage: Eukaryota > Metazoa > Arthropoda > Collembola > Entomobryomorpha > Tomoceridae > Tomocerus > Tomocerus nigrus. The sequence continues at coordinate 12,999 of JABASI010003356.1, forward strand.
TATGTGTAATGTGGATGAAAATGAGGACTTATTCCATTTCCTTTTTGAATGTAAAATCCATCAAGGTTCTCGAAACATTTTCTTTAAAAACGCCCCTGTCTTGAATAATATAATAGAGATAATTTGGCCCACATGTTAATTAAAATGGATAAGGATAGTATAAATAAAATTATTAACTATACTATCTGCAGCTTAAGCAGACGAAAATTGTTTATGAATTTAGACTATTAACCTCTCAACCGCTACCATTATTATATTACTTACAATAATTAGCTATTAACTAAAATCAATTATGAATACCATATTCAAACGTGAATTAATAATGTGTTCTATGGGTTTTTCCTTCAAGAACTAAATAAAAACTATTTCTACATTCTACATTGTAATAGATGAGTAGTACAATAAACAACGAAGTAAGCAGTTTTATCATAATAGGAGAACAATAGTAGTAGGTTCAATTATAATAATAGTAGGACACTATGCCTACGTCACTGCATGTGTCTCGTTGCTGTCTAAAATGGTTAATTTTGTACCCTGGATAACATTCCAAACTTAAATATAGCATTGTAGGTAGTCATGCTAGGTCAGGTACCTAAAGCACTTTTCAGTATAAAGCGGTTGCCAGAAATGGTGTCACGGTTGAGTATAGTCCAACGCCAATGTCTGGTAGAAAGTACCCGAAATTCCCGGATTCGGATTGCACTATGCACTATATAAAGACAGAGATTCGTGTTTTGCTGTCATTTATCAACTACATCCATTTGCTGAACTTTGTATTCTTGAGAAGGACAAGGTTAGTAAAGCAGTGGTGCAAATTCAGAGATACCATTAGAAACTACAATGACAAAAGGAACAGTTTGGTGGGAGGGAACGTGAATTAGTAGGAAAATGCACCAAAGTACTGTACGATATCTATGTACATGACCTATTTACATTTATATAGTACTATAGGTAAGTACTCGTATCTGTCTATAAAGTGCATCTCCATCCATAAAAAGCTTTCTTCACTGGAAACCCCATTGAGTCACTGAAATCCGGACTGTAGAAATTTTTTCATGTATTTATCTACAAAAGCCCTAATGTTAAACTTAGTACCTCAAAATAACTAATGACGATATAACTCAAATCAAACTTACATTAAAATTAACATAAGGAAGGTATCTCCTTATTTATAGCTCTTTTAGTGCATTCGTGAAAATAGTTGTAAGCTTTTCAATGAAAGATCTTTAACAAAAATGAGAGCAAGACAATGATAAATTGAGAGATAAGTGCTAATGTTGTTGTACATAGCCTCATTCTGTCGTCTCTGGTGAAATAGCAAAGAATCGGGAGTTGTAGTTGGGATGGAATGCATTGATACAATCCTGGAAGAGTCTGGGAAAGCAGAGGAAATTGAAACGGGACGGAGAAAGTATTGGTGAAAGTAGAGCAGGCCCACATTTAGGAATAGAGTAGGCTAGGTTATGCATCCTTTCTCTTTGGATATGGAAGTAGCTCTCTGTGGAGAAAGTTGTGCAAGGCAGATTTAAAATGGAAGAAACTCTTTGTAGTATTTATGTTAGTCATATATAGGTCGCCGCTCTGTTTTCCTTATACATGTACATCCACGTAGATATGTAACGGAGTCAGTGCACAAAGAAAAAGTGAGTTCCTGTACACAATGCATTAATGCATTTCAAAGGAGGGAAAGTAGCGTATTTTGTGTAGGGCACTTGTAATTTTAAATTCTGAATGTTCAGTAAGTGTGTACCTACAACTTGGATGGAAATGTTATGAGAAGATTCGACTCTTGTGCATCCTTTCTTTAGGCTTAGACATAGCCTAGTAGGTACTGTAGGATCCACTGAAGAGGATAACTATCGAAGCAGATGCAGACAGAGAATTTATCGATCGTCACTTATACTCATACAACTTTGTGTTCAAGATTCTTATGTACAGACTTGGATGTCTCGCATAACACTAAGGATTACACTTCTTCCTTTAGTCAGCTTCATCTTTATCAAACAAGGATAGTAGAAATGGGGAAAGCATAGGAGTGCTAGTGATTTGTCTACATAATATGAGTAGTTACCCCCGTAAGTCCTAACTGCGAAGTTTCTCTCCTATGTGAGATTCGTTTACTAGAGTGATATAAATTATTATAATAAACGGTTGAAATCGAATGCTAGGTACATGTAAGTAGCATTTGTGCTTTCTCTACTTATTATAACAAGCATTATAGGGATACAAACACAAAAGTATTTTCTAACTTTCTATATCTAATAGACATCTGACTATGTATTAGAGATTATTATTATGTGCCCTAAACTCCTAACTTTAGCTTACTTGATTTTATCTTTTCAGAAAATGTGTTGTTAAAAGCACGTCGTGTGCAACTGAATAAATGCGATAACATTTGAAGATGAAATTTCTTCCTCTGATGTGCATACCGTGATTCACAAAGCTTTGATTACATCATTCTATATTACAAGATACACTATCCTACATTGTACTGGTTGGACAATAGATTTCAATTCTATAATCTTGCCTTTGTTACACCATACGTCAATATGCTAGACAACAGAGTTTAGACAATTATGAAATAATTCCTTCGGAAGATCGTCTGTGTTTGAATTGTGATGAAAAGGGAAGTCGTAAAAGGGAAATATCACATATCTATTCACAATTCTACTTTACTTAATAATGTAATACAAACATAACATCAGCAAGTTAACTAGAAACGCAATAACTCAAATTATTTTATTCAACTTCGCAGAATTAATTGTATTTGTCAGACAGTTTACTTGAAGCCGTATGAAATCCGAGTTGCTTACAGAACTCCTTTCAATCGAATCGACTGCAATAAAGAACTATTTTATATTTCACAATTCATATACCTATACATAGATATTATGCGACACGGTATGTAATCTAGTATACTATGTACTCTCTATTGGAGAGTATTCGTGTATTTTTGAGAATATTCAAATCACCCAAGGATTGTAAGCCAGACTTACTGAGAGAGTGCTCAAAACCAGATATGAAATAGGAGTCAACTAAGACTTTCACTGCTTGCTTTACTTGTTAGTATTACATGAATTGATTTTCTTAAGCATAATCTGCGATGACAAGATACTTGACAGTTGTATTTAAACTTTAATCTTAATTTTATCGTATGTAGCTTTTACAGGGATTTATTCGACACCATGGACCATGTGTATACTATTGCCTGTATAACGTTTACGCAAGGTATGGCAAGCAATGTACATTTCAATTCCAGTAGTTTCTATTATATATTGCCATCCTGCCAACTACTTTACATGACAAACTGACATTTTTATAGCTGTATGACACGCTAAAATGTAGTACAAATTATGTAGATGGGAAATATATGCTATCAATATGCCTATAACCGTCACGGTGTTAGATCGCATGACTAACTGCGATTGCACTGCTAATAAGTAATAATATTGTTTTCAAGTTTAAATTATAGCAGATATTATGACAATTGTCAGTAGTTTCACTTCTCTGACTTGACAATAGTAACTACTTTTTAATAAAACGCCTTTAATAGCAGAATCAAACTTTACCTATGCTGTACACTTTCGTTCTTATTATATTTGCTTATATACCCATCGTGCTCTTTATGTGATCAGTGGACACAATGGAGCTAATGGCCTCATAAAATTTTGCTCATTGTTTTTGACAACGTTTTGAGGTGTTTACATACATCCCAAATTGTTCAACCAGTTTAACCAATTTTATTTATCATAACATACC
>JABASI010003357.1:0-16756 GCA_019776505.1 Tomocerus nigrus
AATTTTATATATACGAAAAATAATATGATCAATTACAAGTTATATAAAAATTCCCTTTTAAGTTGCATTTTAATTATGGTTGAGCTAGTTAATTTAGCGAATCGTGCAGTAAATAACTGGATAAAAATCGTAAATTAATATAAAGATATATAAAGATATACAATTTTTGGGATCGTTATCAGATCTGTCTGTTTATCTACTGTTGACTGTATGTAAATATGAAATAATAATTTGTTTATTTTCGCATGTTCAATTTTTACATTTAACAAATTGCAACTTGAAGCGTAAACACTTTTTTTTTAATTTCTAGCCAAAAATGGAATTTTTGGGAGTTGCACAATATTATTAATTAGAGTTCTGACATCTGAAACGAAGTTTTACGTTTTTACAATATGTTAAATTACATTTAAATTAAATAGTAAGCGTGGGGATTTAAAACACTTACCTCTATATGCTAAGCAAACAAATACTTTGTTCGCCAGTCAGTTAGAAAGCAAAAATATTACAATAATTTCTGAAAAGCAAAGATAATGGCTAGTGAACGGTGAACGCTAAAAATCAACTAAAGAAAGAATGAAAGTGTCTTGTAGCGAACCTTTATATAATTATATGAAATGTGTCGTACAAAGCATTGTTACTTGTAAACTACGTAGTATCGTACGTAATGTAAGTGTCATCTTAAACGTTGATTAATAAGTACATTGTTGTTTGGTATTTATTACAGGCCTACGCATCCGGATGTAACCTCGTCATCCTTTCATTTGATTTTCAAAGGGTTCAAATCATACCTGGCGATGTACAAATAAGCTGCGTGCATTGCTCGCCGGAGTCAGGCAAGATTGCTGCGGCGTATCAAAATAAAATAAAGATTTTTGAGCCATCTCTATCTAAATCAGCAGATCACCCTAACCCCGTAAGTTTCACTATTACTTTTAAACAAATTACCTATTTTTGTCAGTACACAGTACACATTTTCTCTAATTGCTTGCACATAAGAATAATTTTTCATTATAATTTATTGTACATTGAATGTCATTGCAGCTTTTTAACTATCGATGGAAAGAAAACTCTGTGCTCGAATGTGATTGTCGCGTAAATTCCTTATCATGGGATCAGGAAGGAACACGTCTTTTAATGGGCGGGACTTCGCTCCAAATGTGGAAAATTTCCAAGAAGTTTGGCGTGATTGTTGGTGATCCTAGTAATCCAGACACTCCGCACCATGGGAAGTTTCATTGGGAGTGTATATGGAAATGTGTTACTGCAACGGAAGTAAATTTTCTAAGTTTCTCTCCGGATTCTTGTTTGTTTGCTACTGCAGGAAAGTTTGATCGTCTTGTCAAAATTTGGTACCCTGTTGCACGTACGTTTCTCAATATTTTACTGGCAGTATTTTCCACTTATAAGACCTCTTTAATGCTGACACCTTTAAAAAAGTGCTGCTAATGTGTACTTTCATTACTTATGATGATTTATTTTAGGTTTTTCTCCCAACCCTGAGACGATTTCATATGATTTTGTTTACTTGGCCCATCCTAGAGCGGTTACCGGTTTCTCGTGGCGTCAGACTAGCAAGTACATGCCTAAGTAAGTGACATTTATTGATGTTTATAGGAGAAAGTTTCCAGCGTTGCCTTATATAGCCTACATTTTTTCTGCTTAAAATTAAAGTGATTGCCCTAACGCGTGATTTCCGGCGTGGAAAGCAATGCAATACTTTTTGCTTTTACTTAGGTGATGTTCTAATCTAATAATATTCTGTTTACTGGAAATCATAGTTTTTTACTTTATAAATTATTTTTACAGGGGAGCCGTTTTCAATTCTTTGATCACAAGCTGCTTGGATAAAATTTGCCGCATCTGGACGGAAACAGTATTACCAGAGGATGGTTTCAGTATAAATGTAAACAGAGATCTGCAGCCAGCGGACCCTAAATTCCATCGTACCCACAAGCATCGCATTATGAAACGACTACAGCATGTCAAGTAAGAGAAAATTAAGTTTTATTACTCCTCCAAAGTCTGCTTTATAGATGTTCAGTTGGACGTTAGAATAGAAAACCTTTCCTTTGTATTTATTGTTATTTTTAGCACAAAAGGTAGGTCTGTTTTGTGATCATATCTCACCCTCTTTCCACAAAAGCCCGACAACCAAATAGAATAAAGCAAAACTATCTTATACAACACAATCAAAGAGATCTCTACACAATAATAGCTATAGCTATGGAATCGGGAGCATACCTATAATATACTTTTATGAACGGCTATAGATAATAGATTCGCACAGTATTTTTCAGTACGCATGTATGAAGATTTAATTTTCAGGAAGCTTCTTATTAAAAAAGTTGACAACTTCATTCATTTCTTCTTCGCAAGAGGAATGCCCCATATTTGGATATGTCTTGAAGGTGTAGTCAGAAAGATTCGCTTTTTCCTGTAATAATTTTGACGTTGATAAGCCTACATCGTACAAAACTACGGGATCTGCATCTCCGTGACATTGAAGCATTGGTGGCTTCTGTACGGTAGGCCAAGTAATTGTGTTTCTTATAGGAAGGTAACCCGAAAGGACAATGAGCCCTCCTAACAGGTGAGTTCCCGTCAGTCCAGTGTAAAGTGATAAAGCACCCCCTTGGCTGAAACCACCAAGAATTATACGAGATGCTGGAATGCCTGCTGAGACCTAAATTTTCACACAAAAAAACCCCGCTACTTGTGTGATAAATGTTGAAATGTGTATCAACTTTTTAGACGTAAACGATTATTTAAGCAATTTACAATGCTTTACCTCATCTTCAATCATTTTCGAAATATCCGAAGATGCTTTCTTGATCCCTTCCTCATCTTCATTTCCATCGTTTTTGTCTAAAGAACGAATGTCAAACCATGATGGCATTGCGAATCCTGCATTGATTGTCACAGGTGCTGTAGGGCTGGATAGATATTAGCACACGATTAATCCTTTGAGTGCAAGCAGAAAATCTGCGTCGTAAATGTGTACCAACCGAAACGGAAGTAATAAAAGAGCTAGACCGAGCATGATAAAACTTACGCTGTGGGGCAAATTAGTTTCGCATATTTTGGCTTCATTGCCGCAATCTCACTCGCCCATCCATGACTATTAGTGAAACATTATTTTTATTACATGAAAAGATCTAATCATTCGTATTTTAATTAAAATGTTCTTTCTTTCCGTCCGTGCACATTGTATAAATATAATGTATTTATGCGTATAGAACCTAAAATGAAAAATGATGTCTGTATGCACATTACCCCGTATCGCCTAGTCCATGTAAAAATATAATCTGCAAAAGAGAAAAAAACTTTTTATATAAAACAAATGGAGAAAATTCACGCAAAATAAGTTTTTTGTCGTGTATGAATGTTTGTATTTGCAATGACTTGAAGTTCGTAAAAATATACCGTAGCAGTTTGCTTCGCAGCTGCTGGAATAATTACAGGAGCGACGGAAGACATTTGAAGTTTCTTGTGTAATATGACGTAACAGGAAAATTTTAGCTAAAAACTGGAAATTGAAGGAGAAAGTAGTGAAAAGGCGTAAGGCAATTGTTTGCGGTCTAATGGGTATGAACATCAATTTGAATGTTGGCGTTCTGTGTTAAGGAAGATGAAAAGAGGGAGGCCAGCATTAGTTACTCATCATAAAGCGTTACATTCTCAATTTGTATGAAAGGAAAAAGTTCACACTTTAGTTTCAACGTCTTTCTTGAACGATCAGCATAAGTACTGTTTGTATGCTATGCTTCTAGTATATTCTGGAGATATTATGCTAATGAAGGGAATTTCGTTGTATAGATGTATGCATGTATGTATGTATGAATATATCATGTCGAAATGTGTCAAGATTGATGAGCGATAGAAAAAACTGGGATGCTATGAAATTATAATAATATATATACCTAAGCCTTAATACCTTCCTTAAGTAATGGATGTCAAAGGCCAAAGGAATAATGCAGAGTAGGTAATAATAAGAAATGCATTATAGAGAATAATATATACATGAGATTAATGTGCCCACATAACTATTAACACATAACGTAAGAAAAGAGAGCGTCTTTGTAAGGGAAGCCTTTAGAAAATGAAGTTGTAGTCCAGTTTTATTATATAGAGCTCCATTGCCTCCCCTGTTCTTCATTTAATATTGAGTGGGAAGCAAAAAGCTGTCTTGTTCTTGTCTACTATTATTTTTCTCACATTTCCAGCAGATTGCCGTGTGGAAGTGTGGAGCTGGATAAAAGCCATGTGTATAAATAAGCGTAGGTAGCTCTCTACCGCCGGTATAAGGTGCATGCTGAAAAGATAGACCAGTAGTATAGGACAAAGACTAGGGAAATTTCTTGGGGCATGAATTGGAATTGACTTGTCTTGAGTTGAGTTGAGACTTGACATGAACTTTAGAGTTCTCTCTTTTCCTGGAGAGAATAATAAATCTTTTCATCACACACACACAGACTAGTCGGAAGCATTTTAAATCCCACGTTATTGATTTCAATGCGGCGTTTTATGAGAATACCCTATTAAAGGAAGTATAAAATGATCCATGCACGACCACGGACATACATAGATGTCCTCGCCTTTAACTAAACTATAATATTATATGTTACAGTCAGAATGGAAATGTTTCAAAATTATATTTATGGATGCACATTAAAAAATTAGCGTACATCTCCAGTGATAACATTTTTAATAGATGTATTTAGTTTAGTGAAAGTGAAATCATTTTTAGATGTGGTGATGTACAGGATCATCCGATCATCTTTGAAAAATAATACGACACGCATGCTAACAATAAGTACAGTTTTAGTCGTCTTTGACTTTGAAACTTATAATTACATAGCAATTTATTTCTGGGTCAGTAAAAGCATTCTATAGACATGTTCTATGTATTTATCATGGTGTTCATGAACAAAAAGGTTTTTAAATACAGCACCTCTGTAGTTTGGATGAAGGTCACAGTTACAGTTAGATATATAATATTTTCTAAAATATTGAATAATTTTCTGGTAGAATTTGGTAATGCATATAGGACCATTTAAAAGATATTATCAAAGCATATTATTTAGTTGTGAAAATATTGGATTTTGCCAAATCTTTTGAATTTGAATTTAGCTTTATTTAAGTGACTGGTCGAAACATTCAATTGAACAAAAATAGTTAACAATAGAAATCAGTAGACACATTCGCCACTGCTCTTCCTCGACTGTCACTACTGTCCAATAAACTCTCTAAAGGGAAATAAAAACTACATAGTATAACTGTACAAATATTGTATGAAAAACTGTTGTCAAAGTCTATTTTAAATAAAACGTATATAGTGACAGCTTGACACGAGTGGCAGTTTCAGTTGCAGTTGAAAAGATGCATTGGCCGTAAATGCCTAAATGTCCATTTTGACTACGACATGTATGTATGGCTGGTTAGTTTACTTCTTAGTTTTATTAAGTCCAGTTCTATATTCAGCATAAATGTATATATGTAGGAGTAAAAGTTTCAATGCAATGCAGTAGGAAAGGGTAGGAAGTAAAGTCATAGTGGGGATGAGGGAAGTGTGTCTACAACAAAAAGACTAGACACTAGACAAGAAAGACTGTCTGCTCAATTCTACTTCTTAATGCTTACGTGCTTCGAGTTCAAAAGTCCCTTGAGATTTCACTTTGTGATATTACGTTTACGATACTCTAAAAGTAATGCGAACGTAGTGTTTGTAGGTCTTCTCTCAGCTCTCTCTCCATCTTTTGCCTGTTCCGTTCTGTTGTGGACTTGTAGACTAGGATCTAACTAAAGTTGTGTATCTTATCTAGGATTATATATAGGAAGCATACATAAAGAATTTAATGAATGCTCATTCTTTCTTCTTCCTAGCCATGTCCTGCGCTTTTCTATTTGCTAGACATTTTTTTGCTTATGCAGCTATACAACACTTGGGAAGATATTCCTTGTCTGACTCTTCTTTCTTTCTAACTGACGAATGGAAAAATTAGAGAGGAAGTTGGAGTGTTCCTGCTAAAATGAAATTAAAATTAATGCCTACTTGGAGGGGTTTTAATGGATGCACTAAAAGAACCGTAGCTAAATGCTAAAGCAATGATGAAAGCGGATTTTGTGGTAGTGAGCTCATTTATTACACCGTAGCTACTTTTCTGCATTCTCTAACACTTGACTGCAAATGGACTTTCACCACTTTCTCCTTCTACGTCCTTTAGTCTTTATTGCGAAACGTAATATTTCTGTTACGTAACTTTGTGACATTTTTTAAAGGCCATGATATTGTTGGAAATTTTATGAACGCAATTGACTTTTTCATCTGCTGGCTGGTTCTGACAACGATGTGCCGTTGCTAAAATGCATTAAGATTATGACTGTATGAATGGCTTCTTGTTGAGTGGACCCTCAAATTATTTATTTCGGATGATAACAGAGTTATTACTAATTTTCAGCTTGTAGAACTGAATTTTTTTTAGTATATAGGAGTATTTTTTATTGCAAAACTGCTAAAAGGGGTTTTATTGGACTACAGGAGTGTCCTGAAAAATTATCAGTTTTTACACAGTTGTTATAAAGTTAGTGTTTGGTTTGATGATTTTCAGAGCATGTTTTCACATCAAGAAGAACCGTCACAAAGAAGCACACTCGATAACTTCCGCATTTCCATTACCATTGCATCTTGCTTCTATTCCGATGATGGGGCTACCTACGACGCTCCATTCAGTTCCAACGACACTAGACTTTGTCCAGGCTCATGCGATGATGCACCATGGAGTTTGTGTCCATTTCCATTTGGCTGGAAGTATCAATGCCGAAAGTGACATTCCACTAGTTCCGCCCTTAAAGCATCATAATTTTCGTGTCTTCTGGCTTAATAACAAGGAAATGTTCTTCACACAACAAGCGGAAATTATTTTACAAGAAATATGTCGTAGAGGTTTAGAAAGAGACGAAACAACGGAGAACATAGAAGATGGTAAGTTTCCTTCTGCTTCTGAATTAAGAACATGAAATGAGCATGAGACTGAGACAGTTCAGATACCTAGCTCAAATTCAGAATAATTTTGTGGAAAGGCTATGGAACTCTGGAACTATAATTCCCTTTCAAAAGGCAGAGAAAGGTAAATAAAACGACAAAAAGGAGGAATATAAACAGAAAAGGCATAAAATATACAGAGAAAGGTAGAAAGGGAAGAAGGTAAAATGGGGAGACAGGCAAAAATAAATAAAATATGGTAGGGAAATAATAGGAGCGGAAAATACATCAGGAGAAAACGGAAACAAAATATACGGGGAGGTAGAAAAAATAGGAAAGGGAAAATATGTAGAAAAATATACCTAGAAAGAGGAGAAAGAAATTAAGGAAAGGGAAAATTGAATGCAGAAAATATGGAAATTAGAATTGAGAAAATTAAAATGGAGAAAATATAGTAAAGGGGGAAAGAGAAAATATAGAGAGTTGAAATGTAGAAACGGGAAAAGAGAAATTATTGGAAAGGGAGGATGAGGAGAAATAAAGAAAAGACAACGAAAAAGTCAAAAGAGAACAAAGACAGGGAAAGGAGAATTTTTCTTTGTCTCGGAACTGGAGTGAAAAATGAATTTGCAGCAATGATGTGTGTAGACGATAGTAAATGATGCATTTGTTTGGGAACGACAGAGGCGAGGAAACGAGCTATTCCAAAATCCCATTCCCACGAAGACACGAGTCTAGCAGATGACAGCTCGCAACAGTCATTAAGCTCAGCAGCATCTTCCAATTCGCTGATGGATGGGAACCTAACACCTAGCATTGACATGTTAGATAGGAAACTAGAAGCCTTGCTTCGTGATTGGCATAAGACTCCTGATATTCTCGTATCACTTCACCCGATCGATGGTTCATTCCTGGTGTGGTCATTGGACTGGCTGGATGAATATATGCCTGGAGCCTTTCGACAAACTCAAGTTTCATTCTCATCGTGTATCCCCGATGCAATTCCCCTCGCAGATGCCACGAGTATGTCATGCCCTAATTTGTATTTATTTCCTCTGGAGAAATTGGCTTCAAATCGAGCGGCAATGATGACGAAACATCATAATGGAACGTTAAATCTGTGGACGTTGAGTTTTGGGGATGATTCCAAGTTTTGTCAAGTTCTTAGCGTGGCTCATGCCAAAAGAGCATCAGGTCATAGATTTCAGGTAATTTTAAAGGAGTTTTTAAAAATGAAGTATTTTGTGGGGATGAAAAGAAAAGGAAATTACTCTAAGAGTTGTATCTAAGCTTTTACGAAGGTTTATGTATGGTTGTAGCTTTTTATGACGTAAATATTATATAGGATTTTTATGGTTTTTTAGGTGAGAGAAATGACCTGTCATCCCGTTTTACCTTTAGTATTAACAGCTGCAAGTCATGCCTTTCCTTCCACGGACAACATTGAAGAAACGGACGCTAATAAAAAAGAACAACAACAAAATTACTGTAGTGAACTTATTTTATGGCGAGTGGATCCTATTGGGCCACTCTGCAAATCTGGTGGAATAGTCGAAGTAGCTAGAATTAACTCTACAGAATTGGATGCATTTTCTCATGTGGCTTGGGTGCCGGGGCTTTTACCAAGCACAACTCTTTTCTCCAACTCGGGATGCTTTGTAGCATCAGATGGAACGAATTTACGAGTCTACCAGGCGGTTCTAGATGCTACTAATTTACTTGCAGAGATTTCTACAGCCTATCGTAAAAGAAAGGCGTCTCTCAATGTAAGACGTAATTCTACTGTTACACACAGATGTGAAATCTCGCATTTCTCATTTTCAACGAAATACTACCTTTCTAATTAATGGGTCGTGTGTTTTCATGAAATGCTTTATAGGATTCCGTTGTAAGTCTCTCATCGTCGAGCTCGTTATCTTCAATACATGGAAATATTGAAGACGCTGGAGATCCTGATCTCTTTGCAATTGTTAGTCAACAGTCTACTTCTCGGCCCGGATGCATCCTTCAGCTGGACCGCATTGACAATCAGGTATGAAATGCTAATTAGGGATTTGGAAATGAAAATATATGAATGAAAGTTCAGCTATAATAAATAAAATTGGTACATGGAACAATTTAAAGCAACTAAGTTGCCTTTTGTATGAGAAAAGTTTATTTTAGTGAAAAGGAAAGTTCTGGTTATATTTTAAATGTTATGTAACTACTGGTGAAATATGATATGATGACTGTAAAGAGCATTAGGAGAAAATCCTGTAATCTACTGAGAGTTTCCTTTATTTCAAAGGATTTTAAATGTAAGCCTTTAATGCTATTGGGTTTGTGAGAGATTCTTTTGTATGGATTTCAGATATGGGGCGAAGTGTCCTTTATCCAAGTCTTCCGTGATGATTTAGATCCAACGAGAAGGGGAGGCTTAGATTATAGAGAGTCATTCCATGTAGTTCTCATATTGAATTCCCACCAAGTTTACGTTTGGCGCATAGAGATGTCCACTCCGTTACATCTGATGGAAGGTAGTGACTTTTATGATGATCCAACGAATCATAATCAAAACATGCACCACACGTCCGTTTCGACACATGAAGAAGTGGGCGTGGACATTCCTATTCAAAATCTTCAAACCAAAGGGGTGACGAGCTTTGATAATGGCCATGAACACGGACATGGCCTTCCTTCCATAATAACAACAATTGAAAAGTCGAACAAGAAGAGTTTTCTGAATATCACAATAACGAAAATAGTTGAGCAAAGTATTTGCAGTGGGATGGATGTAAGTTTCTCAGCATGCACCGGGCATTTCGTTTGTGGCTCTAGCTACGCGTTGATTACAACGACGAAAGAATCCGTCAAGTTGTGGAAATTGCAAAGAGAGTCCTCAGACCCGGACAAAGAAAGTTCCTCTGCTCCTGGAGATAATGCTTCCTTTAGAGAGTGGAATACTTTGGCAGCTTGCAAAGAAAGAGGGGAATTGCTCCAAGCCAGTGCCGCCTATAGTGGACGAATTGCCTGTGTATACAAGATAGAAAGAGAGAAGGAGAAAAATAATCTCCAAGCTGATGGATCAGAAATCGAAGAAGATGATGGAACCAAGTGCAGCTGTGTCGTTACCGTCTATGAATGCGAAAGTACTGGAGGTAAGTTCTCTCTCCACAAGAAAAATGATATGAAATGGAAAACATTTACGATAACATTCTTCCCATTTCACTATTGACTGTTCTGGGAAAACGCTAATGCATTTTTGAAGTGTGTAAATAGTCCAATACCCCAAATGCATACTTAGAATACAGCGTCCATCAATACAAGCCACCATAGACTCTTTTATTTAACTTTTATAGCATTAACATAATCCATTGCACAAATAACTAGAGAAAAACTTTCACTCTCTCTAGTAGTAAATCATTGGGACCCTTCTACAACGCAAAGTAATTTTTTTGAGAAGTGAAGAGTATGGCGATTTTTATCAAATAGAAGATTCATTCTAAAAATAATTAATTTTCTTGTTTTAAATTATGACTATGGTATAAAAATCAAAAGTTTTTGGCTAGCTGCAGGAAATGTTTCAGGATTCCTGGGGGAGGATTAATTTCCTCCAGTGCAAACTAGTTATTTAGTTCGTATATGAAAGTTTTCTTAGTGTTAGTTAACTGGTGATGTGTATGTAGTTCTGAAGTGTAGTACGTGGAGAAAGTTTTCTCTTTTGTGAAAGTTGTATATGGCGTTGGAGGCTTGAAAGAGAAATCAACTTTCTTTTCGAACATGTCATATACTTAAGTAGTAATAAGACATGGTTGATTGTTGATTTCTCATTTTGTTGATGAATGGTCTATGGATGTTTCCATTCACCGGACGTTGTAGCAGAAATAGATGCTCTACATACTTTTCCCATTTCCTTTAATATCTGGTTTATTGATTGTCCTTAAAAGGTACGGAGTGGATGCTGGAAGACACGATTGAATTGAAAACGGACGAAGAAGTTTCTGCTGTACATTTGGAATGGGTTCCGAAACACGATGCTCAGCATATTTTAGCTCTAGCTATCTCCGATATGGTATGTAAACGAATGTTGCTGCTATCTATTAAATGATTAATGAGTGTCTCTATGTACATAGGATGTTATGAATTATGAATCTAACGTTACATTATTGACGGAATAGGCAAGTATGTTTCTAACAATAGTGTAGGTACTTAAAGCTGGAGAAAGTTAACATGGAAAATCAGCGTAATTCAAATATAGATTTTTATGGTGTGGTTTTTGAATAATTAAATTATTGACTGTACAGGTTTGCCTGTTTGCTCACGTTAGTCACGAGCCATCAATAACATTCGGGGCGAAAGTTCTTCCGTCAGCAACGTCATGCAAGTCTCAGTTTTGGCTTCCACTTCACGCTTTTAAACTTAGCTCAGCTGATGGACTCCGACCGTTCCCTGTTCGTTTTGGGTGGATTCACGCTGTTTGTGTTGTAGCCATGCGAAATGAAATGCAAGTTTACTCCCAGTGGGCCCTGGAGAATTTAACCGTATGCAGATTTATTCAACACTCTTCTTTCACAGATACTGCATTGGACGTGTATGAATAATAATTATGATGTAATTACACAGGATGTGAGCAGTCTCATACCTTCAACGTCAAAACTCACCAAGCAACAAACTGAAATGGATGAGCAGCCTAATAAGCCACATATAGAATTATCCCTGCTTTCTGGAAGCGTTGGCCTTTTTCAATACACCAGACATTGCTACCCTGTTTTGCCGCAATATCATCCTAAGCAACTTATGGAAATGCTGAACTCGGGGAAAGTTCGATGGGTCAAAGTCATTCTTGCTCATCTTGTTAGGTATTTTTTCTCTCTTGAATATTTTT
The DNA here is from genome assembly GCA_019776505.1 of Tomocerus nigrus. Taxonomy (NCBI): domain Eukaryota; kingdom Metazoa; phylum Arthropoda; class Collembola; order Entomobryomorpha; family Tomoceridae; genus Tomocerus; species Tomocerus nigrus. The sequence goes on from JABASI010003357.1 coordinate 11,847, forward strand.
GTGAGAATTGCTTTCTTTTTTTTTGTTGAAGCTCTCTCAGGTAGAAACGTGGATTTAATAATAAATGTTATGCTAATATCTATAGATGTATGGGCAGTAGCTCTGGAATGAAACGTCAGAACTCCTTCATTCATGACGAGGAAGGAAGACAAAGAAGTTACTCGCGTTCTCGAGGATTATCTGTTAGTTATGCAGGACCTGCTTCCCCAAGCCCTCTTGAACATCGTGGCTCAGTTGCATTTCAAACGGATGAAATCAATTTGAATTATACTGAAATGAGAACCATCCCTCCTGTACCACTATGGATGCTCCTTCAAGCTGAGAAAGAAGCAGGGCAAATGCCAGAAGATAAATCGGTATTCTAAATTACGAAGTCAAAATAGTCAGATACGGATAAAATATTTAATACAACTCTACTTTTTGGCTTTAGAAAGATAAAAATATAATATAAACCTATCTACACTCGGATTTTAGAAGGGAAATTTATTTAAACTATAACTTGAGATTTAGAAAGATAAATAATAGGTTATATAGCTGCAGTTTCCGATGTTACAAGAATAAATAATGTCTTATAGCTACAGTTTCCGTTTTGGAAGGATAGAAAGTATGCTACATTTGTAATTTAGAAGGATAGGAGTGAGATATTGTTGTTTCTTGCTTTAGAATGATGTAAATGTAATGTAATTTTACTTTGTGATTTGTAGAAGGATTACAATGAATTGTTCAATGCGGAAACGGAAGATGAGCCTCTAGATGAGTCAGTATTTGATGATACGCTAGACGATGAAGATAATGATAATCCTGTGCTAGAAGGGAGAAAGAGACGAAGATCTACAAGTGGTGACAACCAACCTTTAACATTTGGAACGCGACAATCTCGGCAGCTATCAAGGGTTTTAACACACACCCAACTCCCTGGACTCACTTCTCTAGATCAAATGCATTTACTAGCCTTGGCTGACACTGTTGCATCGATTGGAACTCGATTAGATCATAGAGATGTAACACAGGCTCATCTTCATGATGGAACACCTGGTATTCCTTACAAATTGACTTTTCCCATTTTTTTATACTCTGAAAATGTAATAAAGAAAGAATGTGGTTGTTGATTGAAATTGTAATTAAGTTCCTTTGTATTTTATAGATTCGCTTGACGATTGTGGTCTTCGTTTTCTTCTTGTAGTAAAACATTACAGCTATTTGATCAGATGTTTACCTCCTGCTCAAAGGATTCCCCTTCAAAAGCAAGGAATATCAACGTCAGATATAGTGTGGGCATTTCATTCGGAATCACAAGAAGATCTTTTGAATTTGATTCCGGCATACCAAAAGGGAGAAGCTACATGGCCTCATATGAGGGAACTTGGTGTAGGATGGTGGCTAAGAAATAATCAGACACTAAAAGTATGTGTGGAAAGAATGGCAAAATATGCCTATCAAAAAGGAAGCGACCCAATGGATGCAGCAATATTTTATTTGGCTATGAAAAAGAAAACTTTGCTCTGGGGACTGTATCGATCTAAAAGAGATGATAAAATGGCTTCTTTTTTCCAAAATGATTTCAGTCAAGAACGATGGAGGAAGGCGGCTTTGAAAAATGCTTATGCCTTGTTAGGAAAACAAAGATTTGAACATGCTGCCGCATTCTTCTTATTAGCCGGAAGCCTGAAAGATGCATTGGAAGTTTGTATTGCCAAGCTAAAAGATATTCAATTAGCTCTTGTCGTTGCCAGACTCTATGAGAGTACAGATATTGATCCAACGCCAAATTCCGTCAAGATTCTTCTTCAAGAAGTATTTTTTCATTTCATTTCTCATCATATCAGAAAGATGATCTTGTTCTGTTACGCTTTATTAATATATCTGTTGATTTGCAATAGGAAATACTAAGCCAGAGACATGGGTCAGAGGACAATGAGAGAGATCCATTCCTATGCTCCATGGCACTTTGGATGCTAAAGGAATACCAGTCTAGTCTTGAAACACTTTTAGGCTCCAGTGTCACTTCGAGAGTTTTTAATTTTTATGTCTACCTCAGAACTCATCCTTTGCTTGTCCGCCAGAGCAAGACCAAGGGTACTTTAGCACTCAGCTCGCAAGAGAGAAATTTATATTTTCAAACGGCTCATGCTCATTATGGAGCTGGGTGTCCCGCCCTTGCTATTCATGTCCTTACACAACTACCCAAGGTCTTTGAGAAAGCTAAAAGTGTACTGGGAAGCCCTGTCAAGTCACCCATCAATAAAATACCAGACAGCAGAATCGAATCCGGAATGATTAGTCATGATGATGATTTAAATCAAGGACACCATAATTGGAATGATAGTGGCACTGGAACATCTGTTGTCGACTTTGCTGCCCCAAAGAGTGCGTTAATTCTCAATCCCATTTGTAGATAACGACTTTGCAAATTTGTTTCGCTGTATTATATTTTCAATCGATTACAAATTTCTAAGATTTCTTTTCGTAAGATTCGTAAAACTTTCAGATTTATTGCGATTTTTTAAGGGTTTTTTTTCTCATTTTTGGAGATTTTATTCAATTTATTGAGATTTTTATATTTTTTCAGAGATTTTTTCTCATTTTTGAAGATTTTATTCAATTTATTGAGATTTTTATATTTTTCAGAGATTTTTTTCTCATTTTTGAAGATTTTATTCAATTTATTGAGATTTTTATATTTTTTCAGAGATTTTTTCTCATTTTTGAATAGTTCATTCAATTTATTGAAATTATTTAATTTTTTAAAAGTTTTTTTGTCATTTTCGGAGATTTTATTAATTTTTTTAAGAGATTTTTTCTCATGTATGTAGATTTTAATATATTTTTAAAGTTTTCTTAAATAGCATTGTTATTATTTCATGATTTTAATTTGTTGATTTAAATTAATGAATTTTGGTCAGTGTTTTGGAGTTTTCTTTATGAGTTACTTATTTTGCAGAGGAATCCGTTTTGGATTTCGACTGGTCTGCTCCTGTGAAAAAGTTTGAAGATGATGAGTTAAAACTGGACTGGGATGATGATCCGACTGCGTCAGACGAGGAAGATGAAGATTTGAAAAATCAAAATAAACCTAAGTTAAGTAGTCTTAGTACTATAGATAAAGGTGATAAAGAGAAAAGTTTCTCGAAAGATGCGAGCGTGATGTTAGAAGAGGGAGAAGAAGATCTTAATGACCCGCATACGATGATTTCAGTTGAATTGAAACTAGCCAGCTGTCTGAAACTGATGTGCGAGGAATTAGTAAATATGGCAGGGCAGATTGAAGGAACGGAACTACGACTTCATTTGTATGCTTGGCTGGAAAAGCAGGTATAAATAGATATAAGCATATATTAACCATATAATCATATAGGTAATTTCCTACTTTGTAGTACCGTCATGTAATATTATATGTGTGTTTTCTTCTCCAGGTTCCTACTTTGAAGGAGTTGTGCAAATATGCTAGTGACGACGATGATTTGGGTGCTGATGAATGGAATATACGAGAAAGGTTGATTGATATATATAAATAAAGTTATCGTCACCTTAGATCTCCAGGTTCCTACTTTGAAGGAGTTGTGCAAATATGCTAGTGACGACGATGATTTGGGTGCTGATGAATGGAATATACGAGAAAGGTTGATTGATATATATAAATAAAGATATCGTCACCTTAGATGCCCATTCTCATAAATCCAAATGACCTATTTTTCTCAATTCTCTTAAATGCAAATTTATTACTTCAAAAATGGAATAAGTTTGTATTTTTTTGCCACCCGATTGTTTAAATAAAATTTCTGGTAGATTATGAGACCAGCTAATTTTTTGGTTGTCAAATCTTATACTAGCACTAATAAGTAGTTTAAAATGGCTATAACAACTTGTAAGAAAATGATGAAGTGGATTTAACTGTACTGTATACCTACTACCTACTTACGAATCAACTACCTACGGATNGAAATGGATGATGTAACATGTTGGATTTAGAAGCATTGAAAAAATGAGGTGATTTGGATTAGGAGAATTGAGAAAATGAGGTGATTTGGATTTAGTAGAATTGACATCTAAGGTGAAGGTCACGATATATAGGTATATTGCACTTATTGTTAGTTAGAATTCGGATTGCAAAAAAGTCACTTTATAAATTGGATTTGTTAATGAATGGCAGAAGTCTAACGCCAAGATTAGAGACACATACGAGTGGGTTGCATGATATTTTGCTGTCGGAAAAACTGGACTTGGAATGGAAAATGGGGGTTTTGTCTCGTCGTAGTCGTTGGCTGCGAGCCAATCGTCATTTGTTGGCTACACTCCTCGCCTTTGCACGATTACATGCTCATGCTCTGGCTCCAGTTCACATCGAATTGGTCTTCTTACTCGATGAGCTTCAGAAAGAAAAGTCCACGTAAGAACATTATGGAAAATAATTCTACCACACATTTTCATGTCTCAACAGTTGAAAGGATTTGAACTCATTTGCTCATTCTTTTAAAACTTCCTAATGTGCTTCATCTACCTAATTAAAAAAAATACATCATGTTTTTTCATTTGATGATTTATTTTCATCTCAATTGTCATTATTGATTTCAATGGTTTATATTATTTAATTTTCCTCCGTTTATTGATTTCTTATTTTTGAATTAATTTTAGTGTATTTCTTATATTAATGTACATGAAAATTTCGAAATTTTATAAACTTTATAAATGCTATTTAGCAATTTAAACTCGCTAAGTACAGTGATAAAGAATTGTCATAAATTAAAAGGAAATAATTTTTGCAGCGGAACGGGGCCGTCTTTAGTATCACCGTTGCCACTTCTAAATTCAGAATTTCCTCTCCTGTCGGCGGTTTCAAATCCAACGAAAACTGCTGTGTCCTTTATTCAGTCATCGGCTAGAGATATTTTGCAGACAATCGCTGAACTAAT
>JABASI010003358.1:0-16750 GCA_019776505.1 Tomocerus nigrus
ATCCAACTGGATAAGTTCGCGTAGTCAGAGTGACAATATATCTCGAGCTTAGGCCAGGAAGATAGCGTTATTACAGTTTGTATTAGGGCTACCTCTTGTAGACTGATATTGACTGTAACATATAAGGATAAACTTTTGTTATTGTTATAATAATGCAATAATTTTGTAGAATGAAGGAAAAACTAGGATATCTGTATAGTAAGATAGGTACTTGACAGCATACTATTATCATTCACAATATGAAACTATATTTTTCTATATTCTGAATTAAATTTCTTCATCAAGTCAAAATATTAAAATTCAGAGTTGCCTTGTTAAACGAAACTATTAGGAACTGCTATTTGACTCTGCTTGCTTTTGAAACAGAAAGAGTCAGAGAGTTAAATACGCCGAAAGATAGAAAACCACAATTGGAGATGCAATTGTGATGTAGCCATTCTGTTAGTCATGCTTTAGCGTGTCACGCCGACCCATGTCTACAGTCTACTTCCTAATTTGGCTACTAAATCTTTGAATATTTCCTCTTTTAGTAGTGACTAAGTATATAGCGACTGCGGCTGCCTGTTACTTTTACGTACTTCCAAGAAAACAGAACGTTTATGTGCGTAGATAGTCTAGAACAATATCCTATTGTCTTAAGACGGTAAATTCACCATAAAATTATTTTGCATAAAATGCTATCAAACATATTATACCATATATATTCATCAATAGTTGAATAAAATTGTAGAATTCAGAATCATTGTGAGTGATTTTAAGATTTACATGAAAATAAATCGTTCCAAATATTTCATCTTATAATCATTAGTCTTTAATGACGATGAAAGTTAAGGGTTATAAAAGATTTTCCAATGGTTATGGTTTATTATTGACTGATATTGTTAAAGGAATGCGAATTTAGTACACAAAATACAGATAATGTTTGGTCTTAGGCTAAAATCGACTTCCTTGTTTGTCGTGAACATTATGATTTAGTATATATGTGCCACTTATTGAGCTAGTGTATACAGGGAATAAAATGCGAAGCGTAAAATATAAGTCGGATAGACAATGGATTAGAAAAAAGCGATGGTCAATAGCATTTAAGGTAATCAGAGCCGTAAAGACGGACTTTGTATTGTATTCTATGTAGTTGTACTGTGTAGTAGTATATAGGGGATTGTTGAATGCGTTTTATTTGGTTGAGCGTAGCTTTCTGACTGATTGCGACTTCATTGTTAAATTACAGAACGGTTTATCCTCTCGCATTGAATCTGTATTGTATTTGTAAATAGAGAATAAATTGTGTAGCTATTGTAACGTGAGAGAGGTTAGTGCCTATACTAAGTAAGTAGATGCTGTACATGCTCAAACACAATTCATTACAAATACGATCTATAATCAACAATACAAGTATGCAAAATTTTCAAGTTGAGAATGTAAACGACCGGGCTAGGTCTACGCTCAATATTCTTGGGCCCAAGTTCAACGAATAATGTGACTAGGCCACCATCATGGATGGATATCATAAACACACACATGCTTTTAGTTATAATTCAATGTCTTTACTCTATTAACCATTGTAAATTGTGTAGAGTGCCCTAGAGACATGGCAGATGGACCTTTAATATTATTATTTACTAAGGTAAATTTATTTTAATGGTAGTATAATAGGCTCTTTGAATTTTGAGGGAATGAAAAGCAGTGGACAGGTACCAATTCTTTTTAATGTACCAACTTGGAAAATATTAAATATGTACTATGTGTGTGTTAGTTAGAATTGAGAATGCACAAAATGTGCATGCATGTTTATTTTACTTAAGTAAATACACTTGAGTTTAATAGCTTAACATTTCTGTGCATTGGCCTCCTGATGTGATAGCTGCATATTAGAATGGTATTATGGCAATTCATCTTTAAGTAGGTAACTGTTTGATGGCGAGTAGTATCTTTGTGCTACATACCATTCCAGTATGTAATATCAATATCGTTACAATTTGCTTGTACTAATAAACAACACGCCAAAAGAATGCAGTACAGCAACTATAAAAGTAGTTTAAAACTCTTTGTAAACTCATCTTAATTCAGTATGTAATATCAATATCGTTACAATTTGCTTGTACTAATAAACAACACGCCAAAAGAATGCAGTACAGCAACTATAAAAGTAGTTTAAAACTCTTTGAAAACTCATCTTAATTCAGAATGGGAGGGCTTATGCAATGAATGAGTAAGCAGGGATTTCTTTTTCATACTCTACTTTTAAAATCTTGGTAGAAATACTTCAAAGAATGATATGGAACTGAAAAGAGAGGTCATTCTTGACATTTGGGCATTTCCCTTCCTATAATGTTAGTTTTATCTTGACTTTTCATGGATTTAGAGAGCACTTGCTACATAAGAATAATAACGTGTGCAATTCACAATAAATCCATTGAAGCTTGTAACCAATGCGAATTGTAGTGCATAGGTTGGTTATTTATTTATATATATTGCTTTTTATGGTGAGTCTCATTCATGAAACTCATCACAGTATGCTTTGAAAGTTACGGCGATGGTGTATAAAAGAAATAAGCTCTCATTATCTTGCTGCTTGCTAACCGTAATAAATCTGCGTGCACTACAATACGACAGAAATTACTTGGCAAAGTGGTTTTGCTCCAATTACTCCTCGTAAAAAATTATCCCTTGCAATTCAATGCAAGTGCAATAGATCCATAACATCATCAGTTCGGTATACCTTTGATATTTCTTTTCTAACCTGCTGATATATAGAGAGTCATGATATTCTAAGATTTTCTATCCTATATGATATGTTATAATGTCGTGTGTGATTGTTCTAATAGTGCGTACCTATTTACCTCCAGGAAAATAACAATGGCCATAAAAAAGTCGGCATCCCTTCTTTAAAACGAATAAAATCACACAGAGAGTACAAAGTAAGGCTATTATGTGGCTTAACTACGTAGTTACTATCAGTGAGGTGCATACTTCGCGAATTATTACCACCTGTGTATTGAATTCATGTTCAAACAAGTCACACGATAAACTATGTCTCAAATACACGTCTGTTCTTAGTCTAGTTAGAGTATAGACATTCCTTTTCAACTAATAAGTCATTCAAAGTACCTACCTATCAAGAAATGTGGTAATTGCTATAATAGCAAATCCCTCTACTACGTTTACCACCAATCAAGGTGGTAACAAGCTTACTTACAATTTCATAAACTTGCAATACAACCAAGATACAATTACAATAAAAAACTTGTGCTTAGTTTTTTTCTGTCAGGAGTTACATTACTGGTTGCTCTCTGTCAGTAGAGTAGATCAGATCTTAGGATTTCATCCTTGTCCCTCCTGCTCAGATAAATTGCTGTACTTTTAAAGCAGATACAGCAACCCAACAGTATTCAGAATGATGCTAATAGCTCCTTTCGTTCAATATAAAAAAAATTAACATTATTTTTATAATTTTAGACAATTGTTGAGCAATAATTGAAAGATTTTTACAATTCAATGGTGCGTGAATACAAAACTGTTTATTTACTAATTGCAGTTGTTTATGAGTTGGAGTTGCGTATATCTCATTAGTTAATATTGCGTATTAATTTTGTACATAATTAACGTATGTAAATGCACACGCGTGTAAGTAAGACGTAGACACACAAGCCAACAATGTATTTGCCATGTTCCTACATGTAGGATTTAACTTTCTTGCCTTGTTGTTGACATATCTGAAAGCGTTTACACTTTAAAAAGCGTGGGTTGTGCTTTCGATTTTTAACGAATTGCACTGATTCGATAAAGTAGAATGATGTGTTCTTGATATGGAGTGCCCTAATGAGGATGAGAGCCAGAAATGAATTTAAATGAGAAGAAAAGTTTCACAGAGGAGTTTCCTCTTTCATTCAACTGCCAATTGATTGATCCTTTTTCCTTTATGTCAATTTATCTGTGCACGCAGTTTCTTAGATCTTATAATTCTGCTAGATTTTATAGTTTGTACCACTCTTTTAAGGAAGTAGTGAGTTTTAAGTTGAACTTTATGTACACAGGTAATAGCTACAGATTTTATGTTAGTAAAATGATTAGAGACCTACTGGTTATAATACTAAATGGGATAAGGGTGCATTATTATGTAGTTACGTGCAAAGAATGAAAAGGTAGTATGTACTTTGTGTAAGACTAGGAGCGAAATTCAACGCAATTAGATGATGAATATTGATTGCTATCATATACCTACGTTCTTTCAGGCATCCATTTATTTCTTACACACATTAGGGTTAAACTTTTGTATTTCGACGTGGGCGAACCATCATCTCTGTTCAGGCCAGTCTTACTTATGTGCAAGGCATCGATGTAAAGATAAGATCATGCTATAAGGACATCGCCCTAGAGTCAATAATTCCAAGATTAATTTTGTTTGCACTTTTTACTGACTGCGGGATAGGACACACAGTTTCTTCGCTTTGGAAATGAACTTTTTAGGTGTGGTGTATTGACGATAAATTATTGCTCTAAAGAATTCTTTAATTTTGCCTTCGGAAAGTTTCAACGCATGAGGGAAACACGAAATACAACAATAACTTAATGAATACCGATGCAGAATTTTGGGTGCCTATTTTTGGTAGTTACCTGTAATGTAAGTTGTCATCATTTTGATTAGTTTAATACGGGCTAATCCTAACAATGCAATCAATGCACATAACTAGTAGAATAAACGAAACCCAAATGCCATTTTGTGATCTATTGAACATGTAGAAACAGAAAATTAATTTTTGAAATAGAAATGCTTTGTGTCGTTCGCTCGATGAAATATAGTGAAAATATTTTACAAACGTTTATATCAATAAAAATTAGACTAATCAGTTATCGCTAATACCATTTCATTTTATCAAAGCTAGAAAATATCATGTACCGTTCGTGTAGCGTAAAGAAATATCATTTTAGATAACGATTTGGAAATCATTTTGTGTATGAATTCGAAAACTGGGGAATATTGTAGTAATTTTGATTTTCAACGTTGGATTGTGTTGCAGTAAAGGGTGAAAATTGTATTTTTGAGAAAGGGTTTGAAAAGGATTTTATGTGATGGATGACTAATGTGTTATTATTTTGTTTTCAGCATGTGCTGGTGCAAGCCGAGCTCTTCTTGAAGCCGTGAGTGAAGTGTATGAGCCAGAATGGGGCGGAAAAGAGCTTCTAACAGTGAACTCTCAGTCAGTTGAAATGCTTTGGAATGACTTTGCTCACAGACTGGCCGAGCAAGTTCTCATACCGCTCAATACGTATCAGGTGAGTGGAGCTTCTTTGAAAGTGATAAGTTACATTATGTCGTCCTTAGACTTGACTCTCTTTTCTCTTCACAATAATTTAAATGCTTTCCTATGCTAAAACGCTCGTATTTTCTGTACTGGATGGATGCATGTGCTTTTATAGTGCGTGTTTATACTGATACATGAAGGAATCGTTGAAAAGTAGAATATTCGTTATATCCATGTCATACTTATATAGGGTTGTGTTATTCAGGCCATAGCAGAGCATATAGACACCCCGAGTATCCTCCCTCCCTCCCTCCTGTTCATAAGTAGTCATCATAATTCATTTCTTTCATAATGCAAGATAATAATTATTTTGTTTCTCTCACACACAGCAGGCAGGCACAATATCTAATGCATTTCTCCCCCCTGTATTTTTAACACAGGTGTGTAATATTCTATTTAAATGACTATATGCACACTTCTATACTCTTTATTCCTATTTAGTAACATAATGGCGATGATACGATGGGAAATATTCCTCCTTACTTTTTAGCATACCTTAAGAATATGAAGGTGAGAATGCTTGTGTATCTAGAGCGGGTATCTATAGTGTGCGTATAGATTTTACGATTTTCAGATTTTGCAATTTGGAAGATAGAGAGATAAGGGTCTGAAAAGAAATGTGATTATTATTTACTTACAACAATGTGAGTTGAATTTTATACAATAGTCTTTTGTTCTTATTGTTTGTATAGCTAATCTAAATAAGGCTATAAAGGCAGTAGTAGCTAACATAAAAATTAAATGCTCAACTGCATTTTTATCTACTAACTCACCAACCACATTCACCTTCACATTGACTTTTCTAAAGTGGACAAGTTTAATATTTTCGCAAGTATTTATAAGCCTTGCTCTTCTCCCATGACATTCTTACATATTAAACTGGTAGAAGTACATGTCTACATAGTAGCAGAATGAAATTAAGCATTTGTAGAATTAGTATTTGCTAATCTGCCCATGTAATGAAGTTTAGATCGAATATTTTTATCTGAATTATATAGCTAGTATGTTTAGGTGTAGTATTATCTTGAAAATGCACTTTACATGTCGCATCCTTTGAGGAATTAATTCGCATAAAGTGTTTTGCTATAAGCATTGTAAATGAAGCACCTAGCTGAATTAATTCCTTATTGAGAAGCATAAGCTGAACTGTTGAATTGTACATCATGCAGATTCATCTATGCAAATTCAATAGTGCTAAACTTGATAGAATTACATTTAACGGTAAAAATGATATTAAAGAAAGAAGTGTGGTAGAGAGGGCTTAGTCGGAGTAGATTTTCAGGTTTTCACGCATTTCCCTTGAATATTATCGTTGTGATATCTGGCTATTATCATTCGGTGGGCGATATATGTGCACTAGTAGTAGTGGACACTACTTATTCCTATAGACAATAATGGCAAGACTCGACTTTCAAGAAATATCAGATAAGGACAATACACAAGTGTAGTGTGTACGAACTGCGTAAATCCACTTATTTTTCTTTTCTGCAGGTGATAAGTTGCATTGCAAGTTGAAATGAACTATATTGCCTATGTCGTCCTGTGTCCAACTATTAGAGTCAAGAAGAAAAGACTTTAAAATCAGGTTAAAGGGCAGGCTGCATCATGTAGGTACTTTTCATTTGACTTTTATCATATGTTGCCTCAGGACTGCACCTCACTCAACCAACCTTTAAGCTCATCAAATCTACAAAGAAACTATGCAAATTCTTTTTTTTTCACAATGTAGGCAATGACTGACTTTTGGCTTTAAAGATATACCTACCTGCGTAGGATAATAAGAAATGATTTTACAGTAAGGTAGAAGATTCACCTTAAAACACGTTACAACTTTACAACTCTCCTTCGAAAAGTCATCAGCTGAGAGGCTATAGCCAGCTAATAAATATTCAGGGATCCTCCATACAGTCAAATTCTAATGAAAACGATGACCTATTTTTTTGAACTTGTTTTAATCTTCTACTACTCTAAAGAAGTGTGTTACAGCTAATATGCAATAATAATTTTTACCAGGTGTATCTCTAAAAGGAACAGGTAGAGAAAACACTCGTTGTTTAGGCGCAAAGAAAAATTTTGCATTTGCCTTTAACAGAAGTTTAAAAATATTTGCATTCTCTCTGCAGATCCCAATAGGGAATACATTAATGCGAACTGTTGTGCCATTTATTCGAGAATTTTAGATGAACTCTTCTGATTGCAAGAAGGAAATGGTCACATATATTTTATTTATATTATTATATGCATTCAACTATGCAGTAAGTACGTACTTGTTGGCTATTTTGGAATAAGAAAGCTTCCATGTGATGCATGATTACTTTTCATGCCCTCTTCTCTATCTACCAATGCAAGTCAAGTACAAGTTGTTAAAAAATGTGTTGTCATCCATCATCACATCACTTCATTATCACACAGTGCTGTTCTAGCTACTAAAATGCAGTAGTCTGTACAGGTAGATATCATCTACACATCTTGCCTAGTATAAATCATAAATGAATATTTTAAGCATCCATTTTCGCAGAACTACGTCACTGTAATATTAAACACACGAAATAATGCATTTTGTAATGCCGGTGTGAGTTGTACCTTATTTCGTCGGCATATTTTATGTGAAGGATACTTAACCTATCACTTTGGGAGTTGTAAAAGACAAGGTAACTATAATAGTAAAGTGAGCAGAGAGAATAGGATAGCGCAAACAGTAATCCCATTACTGGACTTGAGCGAACATAACTAAGTTAAACTCGTAGAATATAAGAACAAGAAAATTATATTACCTTTTCTTAGACTACTAATATAATATTCTGTATTATTATTGTAGTACTATGTACGTAGTCACTATGTTAATGAGTTTCACTGTTCTCCTCTCGGCTCCCTTCTTCTCTCCAGAGGCAAAGAGTTATAAATAACTTGTCTTGTCTATGTCTTGTCTTGCCACGCCGTCGTCGTCGTCGTCTTAATAGGAAATTGATGTCCTACATTCGACAATGCATTAATGACTCCTTTTGATGGGTCACAGATTGGTATTTAACTTTTATTTTATAGTCATTGTATTGCAAATAATGAAATGTCTAAATGCAGACAACTCTGCATGCTCCTACTATTTACATTAATAATGCTTTGTTAAGAGAGAAGCATTGCATTCCTATGATTTTATATATGATATACCTAGTAGAGTAGTAAATAAAATATAGTACTATAAAAATAGTAAATATAGTACTCATGTCGAGTATTTAACAATGGGGAGAAGGAAACGGTAATTGTCAGTTGACAAATAATGCTTTCTTCCTTGTGAATATATTTTATAAGGGATGATATTATCTGTATGATATAGTGAACATTTATCGTTTAGATTAATTTAATGACTATAAGTAATGAAGAGAAGAAGTGATCTTGTAGATTATAAGATGATTTAGGTTTTCGTATAGGATGACATTGGTAATTGTTGAAGAAGCAATTAGTGAGTAATACTTTCTTCATCAGGTGAAATGAGCAGATGGGTCACTATGTCATCTTAGTACATTTGTTACCAATATGTGTGTAGACATGTTTCGTGCAACGTCATCTTCCCTTTGATTTAGCCATTGGTTTACAATGGAATTATTAGTGAGGCAAGGGCGAGGTCATTAATTAATTGAGGATGTACTACTACTGTGACTAGTATTTAATAGAGTGGAATAAATCCGACTTGAGAAATTCATCATTGCACTATGTATGTGAAGTTTGTGTAGTGTCGTAGTTTTTGCAGTCAGAAAAAAGAGGGTAACATCTTTATGACATGAATTCATACGATTTCTTGTTTTATAGGATGATACATTTGATTTTAATACAGACAATTATTGCGACTAGCTAATTGTCTCTATTAATGGTTTGCTTTTAATTGTGTGTCTGTGTAGTGCTGTGAAATTAACTTTATTTGCTTGGTACTGCGGTAGCTGGGGTTATAAAAAAGGTTTTAAGTGAAATGGTATTTTTTGGCCATGCTGTACTAGGGACAGTTTCCTGAGACACGAAAGAAGATTGAGAAGAGAGGACGAAAATTGGTGGATTTTGATGGGGAGAGACACGCTTTAGAGGCCCTCCAGTCGAATCCTCGACGGGCTGAAGCCAAACTGGCCAAGCAACGTGAAGCCCTTGAAGCAGCCAAACGTACTTATGAAGTAAGTTAAGGATTAGTAGGTTTACTATGCATCACTACGTATTTCTATAAAGATTTATTCGTATTTGTAGCTACACTATTTATAATTGATCCACAGTTCAGCGTATGTGTATTTATTATAGGTTTATTCGATATAATGTTTTTTATGTTGACAATGGGATAGGGAAAATTAACCGTACAAAAGTATTTCTACCTGTGCTATATTTTATTATACTAGACATCATCACTAGGAAAATATATGCAATTTCTAGTTGTATATACTTACGATTGTTACACTTGTCGGTGGGGCTTCATTTTAATGGACTACGAAAAAATGACGAGGTTCAAATGAGAAAATTACGAGGTCATAAAGATCCTAATAACTATTATTGTTAGTGTGAAGGGGATCTTTTTGCTAATTTTTTTAACAACAACCCAAAACGGAAAGGCGTTAATGATCTTTACGATGTGTGGATGAGCTAGAGAATATTGGCACTAATTTCTATTCAAACAAGTCATTAAAAGTATTACAATTTTCTGGCCCGTTTAATTTGGATTTGCACAGTAACAGATTGTTTTCAAAGCATTCAGAAGCATTTTTCTTTCAGAAACTTCAGCATTTAATAACTGTTCTAAATACAAAAGCTATGCCTGTCAATATATCTATGAATGGCTATTAATTTCTTTTGCCATGTTTATCTAACAGGTATTAAATTCAGAATTACACGAAGAACTCCCCGGCCTGTACAACTCAAGGATTGTATTTTTGGTGAGCGCAATGAGCACGCTTTTTGCTTCAGAACATATCTTCCACTCGGAAACGTCAAAGGTAAGATAATTTCCTGGCAGTAATGTTTAAGATAGTAACATGCTTAGAAAAGTGAATTAAATGTAAGATTTTTAGGAAATTCACCTGATTTAATTTTATATTAAACTTTTAAAATTGAATTTTGTAGTCACGTCACAGGTCCCGTAACATACACAATAAATTCTATTCTATAAGATTCTGTGGTCCCATTTAATATTTAGTATTGAAAAATTGCAATTTTGATCTTTGACACAGTAAATAAGATTTTTTAAAGATTTTTTGCTGATGCAGGTGATTTATAGACACATTTACAAAATATTCGACGATTAGAGGGAAGGGAACATGTATATGTATAGGTAAATGTGTTAGTAGATATTCATTTTTCTATGCAGATACTAAGTTTGTTTGCTACTTACTTAGTTCTTCTGGCATGCACATAAAGCCATTTCATCAGAAAAGGAATGCTAAAACTTGAAAAGTATTAATATTCATAATGTCTGTTTTATGTATGCGTAAAATTTTTATGCCAAGGTTGCATAGTAAGTTAAACAAAATGACATCAGTGTGTTAATTAAAAGGGAGGGTTTTAGCTTTATGTTTCCGTTTTCAGTGCTGTAACTGGTACATCGTAAACAAGGCGTGTTCTATGTACTTTTGTATGATTAGCTATTGGAATTTTCAGCATTGAGAATGCGTATGTATAATAAAGGCTTGTTCTATCTATCTATACACTATTTATGTATGTAAAGTATGTCCATTCAACCAGATAGAATCGTCTCACATCCGCATATCTTTGTGGTGCCAATAATACGATCGTTAAAAATAAACAATGCATCACATTATTAGTTTTTAGTGCCTATATCCCATGTATTTGTACTTATAGTCACAATGATGACATAAATACTACTAGATCTGTTTCGCTCTATAAATATTCACATTGCCTTATTGTTGTTGGGATAATAGTTATAAATTATGAGAGATATAGGAAATGGTATTATGGTGTAGATGTTATTTTGTGTGTAGACGCTAATTAGAATAAGTATTATGTTTAGAATGCACAATGGATTAATGGAATGTGTTTGGGTGTGCAGGTATTTACTGAACTGGAAGGGATTGTGGAGCGATTGGCAAAGGAGAGTGCAAAGGGAAATCTTAATTTCAAAGTGCCTTCAAATGCCATTCTTAACAGCACTTCTGACTCGCCAAAAGAAGGTAAATAAAAATCAAATCGGTACATATATCTGTTGGAATACACAACAGATCTAATATCTATAGATTTTTTTGTTTGTTCGCTATAATAATGTAATGACGTACTGTACGAATTTGGTTTTTCCTTTTCAGTGTGTATTTTAGTAATTAACTTGTAGTATTTTGTTCATTTTAAGTACATTCATACGTGACAGCAGTGACGTTTTAACGAAAAAGTACATTTATTCAGGTGTAGGGAAAATATATTCAATAGGTTACATGAAATAAATACAAAAACTAAAAATGCTAGGTGTTAGTAACATAATTTTTTAATATTATGTAGTAACTTTGGTTAATAATTAAATATAATATAAATGAAAATAATTAACTCTTGTTTTTTTACTGACTTGCAAAGAACCACGTAATGTTTACTAAGTTCAACTTAATATAGTACTTATGATAATAAGGAGGAAACATAAACAGTAATAACTCGTATTTGATTTTCGTGTGTTACATAATTATTACTTATGGCTAATTCACAATATAATTGCATATAATATACAGTAAGTGTTAAGTAAAGAGCTGTTCAGGAGCCAGAACTGATTGATTGAAGCTTTTCTGTCGATGAATAATGAATAGCGTGAGTGAGTGAGATCATTATGTGTGATGGGAGTGAGACATGATTTTAGCTAACATATAATATGGATGGCTGACAGAGATTTTTCAGTTTTAGTCTTGAAGGAACGAGTATAGATTTCATGTGTTTACTGTTTATTTGAATTTTAAACTTTATGTTGTGTGTAGAATACGATAGTGTTTAGTATGTGTGGTGTTTATGTGTGATGATGATGTCATTGATAGAGAGTAGGAGAAGATTAGATGGTGCCAGAGCCTGTTGTGTGTAGACAGACAGTCTTGAAAATAAATACATGAGAGAGAACATTGTAGGAAATATTTTAGCCACAGAGCAGGTAAGGCAACATATTATTATGCAAAGGATCTGTAGAATTCTCAAATAAAAGTATCTAAGTATCACTGCATACATAATGTAGAGAGGAAGACTCGTTATTTCTACAAGTAGTAAACATGTAACTCACACCACATCACACTAGGCAAAACTTGACGAATATTCAACTACCTGACGAATTATAAATACAAGCAGGTGATTCTGTAATCGTGAGGCTTGTATTTCGGGTCGTACGTAAACTGGTCTTAGTAAACTGGTCTTTTGGGAAAAATGAACTGTTGGTCTTTCGGGGAAAAATTAATTGTTGGGCTTCCGGTAAAAGTAAACTGATCTTCAGGTATAAGTAAGCGGGTTTCCCGATAAAATAAACCGGCTACGATGTCTTATAACTACTAAAATAATAATAATAAATGACTTTCAAGAAAGTGAAAATTGTCTGAAAGACCAGTTTACTAAGACCAAGTTTACGTGATACCGTATTTCGTCATTTGATTTTCCTCTACCTATAATATGCATCACTAAACGATTGACTTTGACCCTGAAGCCTGAATAACAGTCAAAGTCATTTGTATTTATTTGGAGACGCTAATTATACATTAGTAATTTTGTAGTGCAGGTAGATACAATAATTACTTCGGAATAATCAGGTCAGGTGACAATTATGTAGCCGTAAATACAAAAAGAAAGCATCTGAATCTCGTAACAATTATTACATACATTGAAATAGAACCTGAAATTAATTATTTTTATTAGAAGATTGTCATTTTGCACAGCATCAGCTATTCAGGACCTGCATCAATACAGAGAAGGGTATCAATTTTTATCTGGACAGAAAATTTACAAAGAAGAAGCGATGTTTTAATAGTTATAATATTTGAATTCAAGTTTGGAAATGAAATACTGGCTTAGCTTTGGAAGGAAATATTGAGGCATTTTACTTGTAGCATTTTTGCCGATTCAGTTTCCATGAATGATAGCTATGAATGATTTTATTGTATTGCTAATGTATTTAAAGTGGTAAAAGTGCCTTAGGAGCTTTTGTAAGTATACTTTTGTAGTCGTTCTGAAAAGGATGTTCTATATAAAAGAGGAAAGTTTTAAATGTTTCCCTTAAAAGGGTGTACTCATAATGCTCTCTATTGTTGTACTAGATTTTCAGTTGGTGTGAGTATATCAATATCGTATATTATGTATGCGTTTAATATTCTAAGTTCTCACTTGTTTACAGTTAGCCTTCTTTATCTTTGAATCAATAGAATCCTCAAGTTAGTAGGTTAGATTTAAGTATTGAGTTGTTTCATCGGAGTTATATTTATGAGACGTGGGAAAAGCAGGTTCTTGGTTCTTATAAAGGTATTTAGATCACAGATCCTATCCACTAACTACCTGAGTAATAGCATCACATATTATTTACTCCTAGAGATCCCTATCAACCTAATATTGCGTAAAGGTGTATATCAATGTATAAAATATGTATAAAATATTGCACATGTAAATATACATAGTTAATTAAAAGATGGATATCTTTATTTAATATGTGCAGCAATATTTTTGAATCACAATGTCAATTAAGTGCACATTAAATAACCTGGGGATTGCCTGCTTTTTAGTAATTAAGGACGCAACACACAATAATGAAATGATAAAGGGCAGGATGTTTTGGGGAAGAACTTCATAAAATATTATAATTTGTTTTACCCATGAGATAGGTTTATTAGTTATTGTAATTTAAAGGTATATAGATTCTTAATGGGTTTCAGTATTATTATGGTTAATTAGAGTGAGAGTGGTATACAATCAAGTTTTCTTGACAAAGTTACTTAATTTTACCATGAACTTACTCAGTTCTTTACAGAAAGTATTTAGAAAATAAAGTTAGAGTGTTCCGAATGGAAGTGTAATTGTCGCGGATGCCTTAGGCCGGCTACACGAGTTACTATAAGTACTGATTCATGAGTGCGCTCATTCATATTATGTATCCTCAGAATGTCTTATAATGTGTAGAAAGTTTAGGTATTGCTAGTTTCTGTACGGTTCGGTTTCTGTGTCATCTATTTCTGTATCAGAGCGACTAGTGACGATCGCAAACGGAAGAAAGGGTTATAAGAGTGAAGAGAAAAGATATTCTTGGATGTAATGCAGTAGTTTTTCGGTAGTCTGCAAGTCTGCAGCATATTTTCGTGGCTGCATTCATCCTCTTCTTAAGTCAGACACAGACAGACAGGAATATATTTAACACAATGTATGTAAACCGGCATGTCATGTCTTCCTAGCTCCCAATTACATGTATTAATGATATTCAGAGCTTTTGTTAATTGATGAATAGTGAAAAAATTTGATTAGGTCAAATCCTTGAAGACACGTAGCATATATTTCATGTTCAAAATAAATGACCACTTCTAGAGATTACAGGTAGATTGCAATTGGGAGAAATTTAGCTTTTGATTTGTTAAAGGACGATTTAATTTTGAATTAGAAATGTAGTTAGTTGCTTTTTATTGACTAAAATATTTAACGGATGAGTGTGTGTAGTTAATTGGAGTTAGTGATAATAATAAATATAAAATGAATAATAATTGAAAAAAAAGGAGTTTGAATAGCTAACACAATTAATGCATGGGTTTGTTTGTTGTGTGGTCCTTGACTGGGCAATTGTAGATACAAATACAAAGAGAGGAAATGGGAATGTGAGCCCCACTTCGCCAGTGAATAAGACTAGCCCTTCCAGCCCCGTGTCATTGTCTTCCCCGCCAACGTCCCCAGTCGAGGCCAATAACATCAACAACAGTAATAACAAGTCGGACACACAATTACAATCACAACAACACAATCATGTGAATAACAAAACTGGGGAGAAAGATAAAAATTCCTCATCGAATAACATTGCTACTGCTGCTACTACCAATTCAATAACTAGCACTACCACTACTACTCCCGCTCCCGCTGCTACTACTACTATGAATGGAAACGGGAATTCTGACTCCCCGCCCACACCTCCTCCCGTCAAATTGGTCAATGGGATCGGAACAAATGGTGACGGTGGTTCCATTGGAGATGGTGACGGTGAAAATCGCACACCCACACCAGGTAGAAATAAACACAATCACACTAAATCCGAAAAGATTCCTCCAGGTATTACCAGTAGTGACAGTGACAGCAATGACACTAGACAAAAACAGGACGCAGCGGCGGCGGGGAAAGTTGTTGTCGAGAATCGAAAGAACTCGGCGGACAATGTCGCCAATGACTTAGAGTTAAAAAAGAAAGAAACGATGAGCGATGGGACGACCTGTGCGACAACTACTAACAATAGCAATGTCAAAAAAGACGCAGATGATGGGACTGTTGTGACGAGTAGGAAAACTGACAGTACTTCTAGTAACATTAGCGAATGTAATGACAATGGCACTAGTGCCAAAACCAACCCTCCTCCTCCTCTTGTTCTTGCACATGATTCAAATAATAATAATGCGACTCCGGCTGGTGTAGTTGACCCCGAGAAGCCGGTGAAACCTTTGCATGGTATTTTAAATCATCATGGAAATGTGCATGCTAATTCTAAGCACAATGGAGACTTGTCTGAGAGCAAAGAGTCTTCTGACAATAAGGACACTGTGGCTAATAATAAGTCGGGCTCTACCTCCGAGTCGCAGAAAGAACCGGGTAAGATTCAGATTGACATCACCAAAAATGCTTTGCATGAACTCTTCGCAATTCTATCACTCTATGAAATTATTTTTCCCTGGTTGTTTCGCTTTTATTTTTCCGTTTGTCGTTTTTAAGCACGTACCTTTGTCATTTGTTAATTAGTATTTCTGTATAGCAGTATTTGCACCACGATATTACGGTCTTTATGATAACAATAGTATACACAATACACCCGCAACTGTATTTAAGATTTGTTGCAAATGAAAATGCAAAATTTTCCCCCATTATTGGAATTAAAGCACCCTTTTATCATTTGTACAAACAGAAATTATGAGGAATATCTTCAATTTTGTAAAATATTTAAAGTGAATTGCATTGAATTTCCAACTCTCAAAGTCATAATATTTCGAAGCTTTTATCAATACATATACAAAAATCAATTACGTATTCAGAAAGTATTATTAATAGGAGCCAATCTTAGTATTATACCTACTACCATTTCCCAATGGGAAATATTATTTATGCTGTTTCGTTTTTCTTTTCCACGACAAATTAGTGGACAACAAAGAATAAATATATTCCTCGTATATTGCGGAAAGAAAGATACAGAAATATCAATACTAAGTATATTATTTATTATGTATATTTCGCTAAAACACAAATAGCTTGTTCCATTTCCGCAATTTATTTGAGATCATCAG
>JABASI010003359.1:0-16749 GCA_019776505.1 Tomocerus nigrus
AATTCAAGATTTTAGTTTTCTGTACAGGGTTTC
This sequence comes from Tomocerus nigrus, assembly GCA_019776505.1. Lineage (NCBI taxonomy): Eukaryota > Metazoa > Arthropoda > Collembola > Entomobryomorpha > Tomoceridae > Tomocerus > Tomocerus nigrus. Next base: position 34 of record JABASI010003359.1, read on the forward strand.
CAAGTCTTGTGTACAGGGTAACCTTTTAAGGCGAGCTTACTACTGTTACGGCTTGCCGTTCGTTTTGTGTCATTACGGTCTGGAGGATTTCATAAAGATGACGATGTGTTCCTCGGGTACATCTCAACTGCAGCCCGCATACAAAGTTGGTACTCCGATGATATTCTCTCAGTGGATTCAAAAACATGTCGAAATTGTCAGATAGGGATAAAAATGCATTGTTGGGATACCAGCTCTATGAAATCATTGCCATCTTTGGAAGTGCTGAGACCAACACCTGAAAAGGAAATTTCATGTCACGCTATACGAAAAGACTTGGAGTTTGTTGATACAAGCGACGCTCCTCAATCTTCTGACTTGGACACCAGATATGGAGTTCAGTCAATTCGATTCGATATGGCAATGACACAATTCAGTTTTGTCTCAATTGCATATATGTTTTCTAGGCAAATTGGAATTGGCGATTTGAAAGGGATGGAGGGCTTTTACATTTATGGACCATTTTAGGTCGTCTACTTGGATTTGAAGATAGATTCAAGATTCAATGTAGCACTTTATCCGGATCCGGATTTGTATCGACGACTCTTCATTAATATTGGCATTGCCAGTTTGAAAACGACTGATATGACTGTCATCATTCTGCACCTGCAGAACAGTCTTATCATGACTGGGATGGGAAAGCGATTTTCCTCTGTTAGCCTAAAGGTTCGCATGTACTCATCTGTCACGTGATTTAAAACTGGAGTAGAAGGATTCCAGGGAAATAACTAAAACACTCGCATGAACATAATGTTATATGATAAAATCGGCCACGTGATACCGTTGGTTGTAACTGGACTTAGGTATGGTTCGATACAAATTCATTAGAAACTGGATAAATTCCTCTGTAAGGTTCTTAATGGAGTCATCGTTAAATTTTATTTTCCTGAAGACAAAAACAAGCACTAGCATTCAAGTACATACGTCAACGTGCCAGTGCTACCTCAGCTACAAATGCTACTCTACTTTATTTTATCAATTATACGATTACACTATCAGACAGGTGACATCAACACGCAAAACAATATCATTTGAGATAGAAAGGCGTTTTTTTTCAGGTAACTACTAAGAATGGTGTGAAGTAAAATATTGAATTCCAATTGTTTCTGTACGATTTGCTGTGAAATAAATCCCTATTCAGAGCAATCAAATTCATACAAGAATTTTCACTAGAAATTCTTTAGATTATAACGTTTTGATAACCTACAGATACAGTAGGAACTCTGCGAACTATCATATACTAATTCATTTGAACTTTTTTGGTAACATGCTATCTCCTCCTTGAAGAGTGGGCGTAGGACTACAAGATTGGTCTTGCTGGAAAGCGGCATTGTTCCTTTATCCCCATTGAGTATTAGATTTTTCATTTTCAGCCCTGATTTTGAGATTAACTATTTTATATTTTATTTTACTCGTTTCTCAAAATAAAGGCCGAAAATAAAAATCTAAAACTCGACGGGTTTATAGGAACATTCCAGATAGTTTTCCTTGTAGCCCTACGACCTAGCTTCCTGTAGAAGATAGCACGCTACCAAAAAAGTTCAAATGAATTATGATAGTCGGAAGAGTTTCTACTGTATTCTTAGACACCAACCTTAAAGTGGAATTTGACCACCGTACATACATGCATATTTTCCCATTGCAGCGAGTATAACTTTTTGAATATTAAATTGCTGGATATTTGCAGAAAATATGTAAAAGTGTGTATCTTTTCGAAAGTGAATAGAGTAGTATTGTATTTGAAAAGTTACACAGTTGCCTACTCCACTGTTCTATATTGTATTAGAGTGTAACAACATTAAAGAAGTGTACATAAATAGCTGTCCCTGCTATTAGAGGGCGAAAGTAGAAAAGAGTTTTTCCCTGGGGCGAAATCTACTCATTCGTAGCCATTCCAATAGTTTATTTATGAATGGATGAGCGGAGGATGAACGTAGTTAGTTGAACAAGTTCCATTTGTGTGAATCCTTGTCTCTCTCTCTCTATCCAGCAGTCATAGGATAGTGAAATCCTAATACAGAGACTTGGTTCCCACTTTCTATCTGCCTATTTTCACCATCTCGCCTCAAGGAAGATATTTCCTTTGAAAACTCTTACTGTCATGTGTGTCAAACCATGATGTATTTCTGTGTTCTGTTCTGCTGTTTTCCCTTTGCCCACAGCCATCGCTAACCTCTTCTCGTGACTCCTGAAGACTGAACTGAATGAGGGAAGAGCGGAAGAAAGAGAGATAACCTAGTTTAGACTTTTGTGTCCATTATTACCATTTCATCTCCCTTTAAATCCCGTTTCCACTTGGTCAGAGGACGTTTCTGAGTCTTTTGCCTTCCGGTTCAAAGCTCTACATTTGCATCGTCGAATCGTTAGTTTTTCTGTGGATTCTCAGATTCTCGGATATCTTTCACCAACGATCCCACCACCACCATGCACTTCTCTCTCTTTCCCTCAACCACTTTGTACCTTGAGCATTGAATAACATTTCTAACTAACAGAGAAGAAGAATACATCTATACACATTTATTGCTTCAATTCCATCCTATTTCCATTCAGAAAGCAAAGACTGAACAAGAAATTCACATTTCACGTCACAGAACATCAACTCAACTTATTTCTTCTCCTATCTACGCAGCTGTACAGAGGAGAAAGTATCCAAAATAGGATATTACCTGTAGGTAGCCGAAAAACATTCAAATTTATGAAAGAAATATACAGAGATGCCTACATCTTCAAATCTTCTATATACTGCGGTGAATGTTTGTGAATGTATTAGAACTGTATATATTTCTTCAATGCAAAGTAATGTATGTAGATAATGTAATGTAGTAATGTAAGTAGTTTAGATTTGAGTCGACTGCCCAACTCGTCACTCGTCACTAGTGACTATATATCTTGAGGAAAAAGAAGCTAAAGAGCAGAGCAAGATCTCTTATTGGATTTCTGTGAGAGAAGAAACGGTAGACGTCGACTTTTTTACTTGACTCAACTGAACACAAGGACTACAAGTGTAGTCAAGTGACATTTTCCACAATCGATATGGAAACTTTCTCTCGATTTCCTCCTCATCTCTTGGAATAGTGTACAGATACAAGTGTACGTATCAGTGCCATCCCTTTTTATAGCATGTCACTTCAACTTGCCGCTCTTCCTCACTTACATATACCCCTGCTCCTATCTATCCACTCAAACTTTACAGAGCCTGTTACGGATTTCTATATCTCTCGCCTCGGCTCCTCTTTCAGCACATTACATAATATGTAGAACATGTGCATCATTTTTGGAGAAAGCAGCCCCAGCCCGTATACTACAGCTATTAGCCTATACACAGTTACCTATATAACAAATTGCAACAGAGCCTCCGTTCTACAGCTCCGTCTGTCTTAGCGATTTACTAAGGCGTCTAAACAATGCTCTGCTCGTAGATTCACTCTGCAGCTATACACATCTGTTTACATTGGTGTACATGGAGAATAACCTCCTATATATTACATTATGCTCTATTCCATTGAATAGGTAGAGAGAGAGCTGGAGATAATAGAGTGTGGACAAGAGGAAAGTCCCAATGAGAAACTCGCATCGTATAAATGCCATCATCCCCATCCTCCTGAATAGACGAACGCACAAGTTTATAGAAGAGAGAGAGAGAGAGAGAGAGAGAGAGTCTGATCTGAAAAGGGAAATACGGCTTTTAGCTCTAAAGAAACTATTGAGCAGATATAATATCTACTTAAAATAAGACACAATAGACTACAAAGACTATTTACAAGAGCATACGTATTCGATGACCTCCTTTGCTCCACACTCAACTGCCTGGTCGCCTACACTTCCTCCGCATCCCATGGCACACTTGCCTAAATCTATCCAAACCACTCCACTACACATTCATACAAAAAATTTAGCTATCCTCTACTTAGTTCTTCAGCGTAGATATATTTACTCTCTGACCACTCCAACTATATCCAAATGTGCAACTTTGGTAATGTGTCGTCGAGACTCTTGTACCTTGACACTTAAGAACTAAAGTAGTTACAGCTTCAGTCACACTTCTATTACAATACACTACACTCCTTTGTACTCCCTTTTTTACACTTTCCCTGACTTTCACTCAACTTGAGAAGCAGTGTCTGTAACGACTGCTCCTAGCTAGCCTCACTCCTTTTTTCTCATTCTTAGATCCCCTGAAATCTTAACTCACTAAGCATCTGTTTCATGTCCAATTGTCTAAACTAAATGCAGGCTACACTCCATAGTCATATTATATACTCTATGTCCCTCAAAACTTTCAGTTGGACAGGTATCTGAAATCAATAGACGTCAGGTGTGTCTACCTTGCAACCGTGAATTTTCTCCAATTCTCTACGAAACACTTTTGGCAACACATGCATAAATTCTCTCATGTGTGGAGCACAGCTACCTATATGCCTACCAAAGTTGTCATTGAAAAATTCCCTTCGAAAATATATCCCTATCAATTGTCAAAATAATTGCTTCTTCAGCGTAAATACAATTTTCAAATAAATGTCAAAAATTCCACACGAAGTATTGAAAATTCACTTTCCATAAATATAACTGAAAATTGAAAATGATCATTGCGTTTGCAAGGTTTTTTATTCCTGTTCTTTTCATACTTAGTATGTATATTATGTGCTTAGAAAATGGAGTTCTTGTTGCAATTATTGTACATACCTATAACTACCTGATATTATCCGAGACAAAGTAGATCATAATATTATGGCTATACCTGGGCTATACCTATATTTTATTATGTACAATTATTATATTATGTAAATTCAGATTCAGTATGAGGTATTAAAGAGCCAAAGCACAAAAGTTGTCAATATTCAATTAAAGAGATGATGCTAAATTTTGATCAGGAGAGCGCTTATGACTTTGACGAGATATCTCGTCAGTCTTCCTCGCTCTCCTTATACCCTAAAACAAAAGGCAACTTTTCAGCAAAGCGATTTAACACCTCGTCAGCATTCAACCAAAGTTCCCTTCCTGTTCCTGGTCAATGGAAATCTGAACTATTCGTTCCATAGAATCATCGTTTTATTCACAGTTGAATCATTTCTTGTATTTATGGTTAATTATCGTATCGTTATCACTTATCTATCAGAGATAAACTTACAAATACTTTGGATAATAATAATAAATATATCGCATTCAAAATAATTGAAAAACAAGAGTTTTGAGAGCAATGGAAATGCCTACTTCCTACTTTTCAAAATAAATATTTCAACTTGCCAAGCATATACCTTACACAACATTCGACACGGTATCAAAAGGTCAGTTATTTCTGAACCAACGGCTATATTCAAGCATTAAGTGAGGGGTACACCTTTTAAAACACTGTTAAAATATCGAACATTGTTATCAGCACAATAAATCAAAGTCATCTCGTTTACTACTCGAAAGAACATACAAACACAGTTGTACCTACTAGTAGAACGTCAATTTTCTACTTGACTGCTAACATATTTGCCAATCCATAGCATCTGCGTTTTTCCTTGGGAAACTTGTAAAATGAGCAGTGTCTTTCCGTCAATTTCTTGGCCTACTTTTCGTGTTGCGAATTTGATTTTATCACACTCATGAAGATTATCCTTTGGTATTTATAATAAGACATAACTGCCACTAAGCAGTAGATACCTGCTGTGATTAAAGATAAAATTGTCTATAGCCACCATTGAATTTTGTATTGCATGTACTATAGTTGGATAAAAATAGGCAGATAGTTAATGTAAGTGATAGAGGCAGTAAGTACATACATTATGTTTACAGCGCAGTAAAACACTTTGACAAGATTTTTTTGGGTTTTTATTTCTTTCGCTTTGGGATATAGCGTGGGTAGTATGTACATGTGTTTACCATCGAGTAAAAGAGAAAGAAAAGTCGCTTCGTCTTCGGAGAGCTGTGAAAGAGAGGAAAGTTATTTTATTATATTTGCCATTGGTAATAGTAGATGCAATGCAAGTGCTATAAGTGATGTTTCGTTTCTCGTAAGTGATTCAATCTGAAAGGATCGTATTATGAAGTATAGAGAAATATAAAGGAGTAAAACTGATGGCTGATGTATTGGGGAGGATAATATGGTGGGAGTCTAGTAGGTAAAACAATGGGACGTCATCAGTATCTGTGTAGACGCTTGGTTTGTCTCCACAAGTTTCCCTTTTCACCGGGAGGGAAAATAGAAGGCAGTCGTAGTTTTCTACAAGGAATAATAGATGTATTGGCAAACGAAGTAAGTATACGTGGGTGCATCTCACATGTATTTCTACATTATCTGTATAGGTTGACAGGGAGGGAAAAGGAAGAGACATATAAATAAAGCAAAATAAATGTAACATACTCAGCTGGATTTGTTCTTCTTTTGTTTCCTTAGGTAGTTCTACTAAAGTACCCATGTAGAAAGTCCCTTTTATAACACTTGTCTTCACTCCTATAGCCTTATCTTGCTCTCAACCGGAAAAAGTGTTGATTTGCGGTGAAATCACCTGGGATTTTTGGCTTTGGGGTAAATACTATAAAAGCCACGGCGGAAACCAGAAGGGAAACGAAGCTAGTGAGCTAAACTGTAACAAAACTCTTGGACGGCAAAAGAAACTACAAAAAGAACACTTTGACGAATGTCGATGTCTTCGTGCGTTTTGTTTCACTTTTACTGTGTTTGTTGGGGAGCTTGTTTGGTGTTGTTAACTCCTAACTTCCTTTCTCTTCTCGCTTCTGTTTCGAACAGACGAGAGGAGAACAGAGGCTGCCACCAGAACCAAACCACATCAGTCCTTTCCAAAGCAGATCAGATGAGGCGTGCCCCGGCCATGCAGTCCATACACCACAATGCAATTACGGCATTCCTCACAACAATCTTTTATTCTATCCGTTTGATACGATTTACTTGTGAATTGTGTTTCTGACTTTCCCCAACATTTTCGACACAACTTCAACCTAAGAAAAGAAAAATCTCTAATATGAATTTTTCGATGTGTAAATACGAGAAAATTGATTCAATCGCCTATCTCAAGCACCAGGGTTCTCCGAAAAATCATTTGAAATATTTGAATCATGAGTTGTAGTACACAATCATATCCTCAGAAATTATTACTCTATGACTATTCTTTGAAAACATTTATTAAAAATAATATTAACCATGTCGGACAAGGCTTACAATACATAGAAAACTGGCAAAAATAAATATTTCTCGAGTGTTTTTAACCAATTTTTCTTTTAACTCCCTTTATTTGTAGTCGCACTGTACACACACAAATGTAAACAATAGTATGTATGAGTATGACCCGCAGTATTTTGATGCAATCGCTGTTTTCCACAACAAATGTTTACGCAGTTAGGAATTGTTATGTCAAACTCGAAGAGTTGCCACAAACTTCAAATGGGGAGTGTCCTTATGTAAATGTAAACCATTAATAGCAATAAAGCATGGAGAATAATGTTGTTGTTGCTCTGAATAAATAGACAATGAGGAAGAGAATGATAGATGAAGGCTGACACTGTGGCCAGTTACGCATTATTTTGTGTGTTGCGTGTGTTGTTAATAAAAACAATGCATATATTTTTATCTCTTGATATACAGAGACGCAAGAGTAACCAGAAGCAAATAAAGGAGGCATAAGAAAAAAGGACATAACAGAGAACACGTATATAGAGATATAAATAGATACACAGATCGAGTTATATACATTTAGTAGGCAGTGTAGAGTAGAGAAATATAGATGAAGAGAGCATCTTCTACTTAATACTTTCCCCAAAGAAGCAAAAGAAATGGTTTGAAACAAGACAAGAGTAAACTCATCATAAGAACGTGGAAAGAGAAAGCCAAGAGAAAGCTCTGTTTGTACTCAAGGAGTAATGTAATGCTTCAGAGGGTTTTTGTCTCGTCCAAGTAAAATGAAGAAATAAAGGATTTTCTACATAAAATTTATGACCTATTATTACGTGTATAATGGGCAGGATTATGTCATAGTCAGTAACAATGGAGAAAGTTATGGATGGCATTATGTATTATACTACTGTCGTAAATCCAACGTGCATACAACACTCTTACACTCTTACCACATGCACACGCTGTATACTTATCACACGTTATCCTCTGTATTTAACTATAGAATTGTATGCGTTGGTGGAGATACACATGATACAGACAAAATGAACGTGAAACAACTACATCTATCTTTGCAGAGAATCGAAAGACTAGTCTTCGTATCTTTGCATAGTTAAGGATACAACTGTAGTAGCCAGTTTACACTTTTGTGTATGGTTAGACATGTTAGATAACTAACAATAACCAATCTAAACTTTGTAACAGTAATGATGTTATTTTCATCTCGTGTTACAAGAATACACAAATATCCCACTGTTTAGTAGAAACATAAGTACATTAGAAAACAATGGACGTCAATTCAAGTTTAAACTCTTCTACTTTCCACCAAAGTGGATTAGAATAATAAACTGTACACACATTCAACTTCCTCTGTTGACATTACAAATGCTAATAATGCAGTGTATTAGTACCCAAATGCATTCTTACCCTAGTAGGTAGGTAGAACTTCTCTGCCTGAATCCAAAGAAGTTGCATTCTTATATTGTAAATAGAGACAATGTGTGTGAGAGAGAAAGGGAAAGTGTGACAGAAAGTCAGCTACATATATAGACTGCTTTGAAACAAGAGTAAATTGTTTAGACATTTGTACTGCTTAAATATTTATGTACAAATATAGTAATAGTATTATCCTTCACATCACATCATGTTACATAACACCACATTAAATAATTCCGGAAATCCTGACACTTGCATCGCTTAGCTTACTCCTTTCATTTCTTATTTGTTTCCACAGGCTCTATTACATTTTCCCGACAATTTCTTTGTATGAAGTGAATGAATGAATGAGTCTCATATAAAAGGATCCGTCAGCAAGGAAAACACTTCATATTACATAATAGTAATACTCACTGTTTCATCCATGTAGTAATGCTTAACTCATATCAAATGTCTTACAGGATAAGATTCTATAAAATATACACTTGTAATATATATGTCCTTATACTACTATAAGAATAAATATCTATTATAGCATGTACATGTGAGTGAGTGCATTGTGATGTGAATGTGATTATGTGACTGCACTAGACAACTAAGTAGGCAGCAGTGTGGCTGTATAATATTGTTCCATTTCATGGCTTGCTTTCCTTCTTCCCTCGCTCGCATGTAAAAGACAAGAAGGAATTGCTGGAAAAGAAGAAACTAAGTAAAATAGTATACATTGTAATAATAAATACATTTTATATACTTGTGCTCACATACATTCATAGAATTTGGGAGTTGAGAGAGTAGAACGGCGAGGACATTCATAGCAGAAGAAGAAGCAACTGAAGCTTAGTGACTATGTATAAGAGGGATGTGTAAAAGAATACAATGGAAAGGTACAAGAGAGAGAAAGCCAAGACAGAATGACTATTTAGGATATGTACTAGAAAACAGAAGAGACAGGGAAGTCTTCCACGCAGAGATATAAAGTAAACATCGAAAGAGTCGACAAACGAAAGAAATGTGTCGTCGAGTCGGCGGCGGCTCTCTTCTATCTCCCTCGCTCGCTCCATAGTGTACTCTTATTCTTTTTCCTCCTTCTCTTCTGGATATAATTCCAACTCGTGTTGACAGATGTGATTTTCATTCCATTCTTGATCTGCTTTGAGCAGACAGCCGTAGAGAAACATGAACAGAGAAAAGAAAGAGGAGATGAGATGAAACTGAGCTGAAATAAAGCTCGGCGGCACTAACAGTCATTACGTTCCTATCCATTGTCTTCAACTAACGCTTCTTCATTTCTCCATCTCTACAGCTACACGGACTTTCCCTCCTCAGAACTATACTACAGAATATAACTTCTTCACTCCACTTCTATTTATATCCTACTCAACATTAACTATTTTGTGCACTCTACTGTATTCCTTTTGTCTTTCTATGCACTTCATCAAAAGGCAATGAGATTCGATTTTCTCCAGCATCTAAATAAAATCCCAAGTCAGATACTAAGTACCTACTAGGCTACTACTATTATAACCCCATTCAGGCACATAGACGATGAACAAATCCGATCATATTCATTTCTAGTTACCAAACAATGGTCATCGTCATATCTCTAATCTTTATTACCTTTACTTGCTGCTAATTCATTTATCTAAGTCAGAGTCAGAGTATCTACGTGCACATTAGAAACGGTGCAACATTTATACTACAGTGTGAACTGTGAACCTTGTGATTACAATTTAAACAATATTCTTGTAAATAAACTTGGTTTTGCTGTTCCACTATAGTTCAAAATTACAATCGGTCTTGACCACTTGAACAAAAATTCTGAGATTTAACTGATGTTATTTCACAGTAGCAAGGAAATTGTGGGAATTGTAATAATTTTGTATTAGGTATGTAATTTAGAGATATTAGGTGTTGTTTCTCTGCTGTACTATAATACATGGATGAGGAATATGTTAATTGCAGTTAAATATTCCATTTGCAGCAGATGTTCCAACAGAGATAGCCGGGCAGCGCAGTGTGGCGATTGAGAGCAATCGAGTTTGTTTAGAGTCTTGTGTTCTGTTGTCTTTGGTGCTGTTATGTTATGTAATCTGGATATGCAAATAAACGGCTGGCATGGACATTTCGACGTGTTTAAGCGACATCAGGAGAGCTTATGCTAATAGGAATGCTGTTATGTTAGTGAGCTTGGAGGATGTCTAGTTGATTTGAGTTGAGTTGACAGAGAAGTGTGCGCGGAAGTGATTCAAAAGCAAAAGGTGGCAATACATGACGATTGCTTTCACGATGTGCCAGCCAGACAGGACAGTCGACAGACCTGGAGAACGAAATGCAAACAAAGAGCCTACTCAAGCAACTAAAGTCTGTTTAGTCAAGTTAAGTCAGCCGGCTTGGAAAAGCAAAGGAGCGGCGGAGAGGGAAGTAAAATCTCTGACTGACGTAGTCGCTGATTGTTAGCTTTTCCTTGCCCTGTCGCCAAATTATCTCTAATGTAATGTAATCTAAGTGTGCATTGCTATCACTATCACTTTCACTAATGCCATCATGATAAAGGGGACGCTCTGTGTGCGTGATGATATTCCGCCAGTTCGCAATCGAATATTCCCTCTCTCCATAGCCAGTCCTGTTCTGTTGGCATTCTACTCGGAGAGGATCACATTACACTCTCATTCCATCTGTACACATATTATCCATCCGCTGATACTTATTATTATATAGGTAACTAACTATTTATGCTTTCTAGACAGAACAGAACAGAACAGACATTCACTCAAATAACAAAGCCACATCCGAACTAACATGGCAAATGCGAGAAAAGAATACTAGCTTAGCACAAAGCTACATTTCACTCTACCTATTTCCTTGAGTGAAATTTGGAAAAGCTAGAAATTCAACCGACTCTGTTTAAATGTCTGCTACTGGACTGAATTGTACATATCTATAGTATAATAGTTTGCTATGGTTTACAGATTGTTCTTCTGAATAGGAGAATGTTATGTTCCGTCTATTTCATAGTTGAGACAAATTGAATGGAATGACTGTTGCTGAAGCTGATGAGCAGATGCACACGTCAACTGGTTCTCTATGAGAGAGATAGAGAGTTAGAGAGCTACAACGGCGAAGGAGAACTACTAAGTACAAGTACTAATGTAATCAAACGATTTACATTTTCGACCCTAATTGAATTAGTAATGTAATGGAGCTTTTGTCTAACGCTCAATGTTTCCAAGTGCTCACAATTACTGATGTGATTATTACTCTGTGCTTTCAACTCCTTCTTCCTTCCAATTCCCAACTATCGTCCATTCCTATAGTACTTCCTGCCTCATGAAATAGTGTCTAATCTAATAATATTACCTGTGTACTACTATACCCACTCTGCACTAACCCTATAACCTCTCTATTTCAATGTGCACACTAAAATATCATTGCTTATTTGCCAAGGTACTATTACTTTATCTAGATAAACTATACACTCACCTTGTTGAACCTACATATGCTCACTCTGCCTAATTCAATTTTAGCATCAAACATTTATTTTAAAGGCTAACTGCAACTTCCACAGGATGTTCTATGTCTAATTTTATGGCACGTGCTACATAAACCACTTTAAGGCACATAGACATTAGTCTTCCCTGAAAATTAATTACACATGTAATCAAGTAATATGATTTGTAGGAAATCTTTGACGATTCTGCCACTCTTTTGGAATTCATCAAGGAAATATGCCATAGTTGATCTTGAAAAATTTCTATCCTTATGAACTACTTTTTTACTTCAGTTCATATTTTTTGAATACTATTGGCATGACTAATTGCGGACTGTAGATCATAGAGAAAAATTGTCATGTACTAGTAGAAAACACATCCATTGAGATAGAATTAGAAGTCTGAAATCAATCGATCAATTTATCATAAAAAACTTTGAAATGGACACGTTATACGTTAGCATGAAATAGTATTTCAAGGCATCGTGTGTAGTATAAACAATGTTGCAGCACACATGTGATATTGTTATTCATCGTATTCCTTGTATGGTACAGCCGTACAACTATTTGAGATATTGTAGATATGAAAAGTAAATGGAAGCTGGAAACAAACAAACAATCAATCATAATTTCCAACTGAATACAGATAACCGAAGCGAGTCAGTAGTAATGTAAACAGACATCCCACATTCAATTGAATTTGTAGAAAAAACGGATATTTGCAATATCAGACTAAGTATACGCTACTATATGGTTTGGCTTTTGGTTATGACACGTTTGGCTATCTATATAGATAGATCTCGATTTGGCCCATATCTCCTGCTCTGCATTTTGAATTCGGATGCAAGAAGAATAGTGAAAGAGGAAGGGGTAGGGAAAACGGAGAGAGGAATAGTATGTTTTGGTAGAGACGCGGGAAAGAGTGTATGGAATGATATAGTGGAAGAAGAAAAGCAAAAAGCACAGAGAGAAAGTAGAGGACAGAAAGAGAATGGACTCAAACAATAGTTTTCTCCTCCCGTCTGTATAGAACATTCTGAAGTCGTATAGACGTCATTTCTGTTCACTGACTCATTGTTCATTTGTAGCATGTATCGTACGTAGCAATAGGGAAAGTAAGTAAAATGAAATTGAATATTAGGGAGGAGGATAACATAGCTAGCTTCCATTCCATTCCATCCCCATACATAACATATCGGGAGGAAGAAAAGGAGCAAAGCCGTGTTATCTAACTATATCTGCATGGATAAGGCAAATAGACGTGGAAATGAACATAGGAGATATTCAATGCCATGCACCTCACACCAGCAACAGAAAACTCGGACTGAAATGCTGCATTCTACCACATCGTACAATGACGTCTTGCTGTGCAGACCATTTGTCAAAAAAGGCAAGGCATGAAGGCTAAACAGGCCAGAGCAGACCGAACAGAGCCAAAACATTCACAATGTAATCGTGAACATTGTCGGCAGAAAGTACCACCAGATGAAAATACAAGAAAATTTATATGGCCACGAAAAATGGGAAAGAAGAACTAAAGTAGAACTTTTCTAATTTTTCCTGATATCCGGAAGCCACGAGGATAGCAGACGATATGATGGGATATATGTAGTGGGCTAACCGTGTAATCGGTTCAACTGCACAGTTTCTCTAGACTAACTGTGAAATGCGCGTATGGACTAGACAAACCGATGTGAATTTCAGCTCTATACTGTGCAACACTGATCATCATTGATTGCATGCGTATAATATAGATATTCGTTTTTCATGAAAATTAAGATTTTTCGGCAATTGAGCATTGTTTTCAGTTATCAGGCATTTTCAGAGGATCTAAATGGTAACATTAATAGTATTACCTATACTTTGAAATCGTTTTCACAGGTAAGGTATGCTGTGGTGCGTTGTGCAGTCGTGCGTAGTGTGTTAATAATAATTTTCATGCTTTATTTCATTACGTTGTAGTATTCACTGCGATAAAATGAAAAAGACAATTAGTAGGGATAATAACAATGATATGGTCGTTATACCCTGGATGCCCTATATGTTTTGAATCATTTTAAAAATCGATTCTAACTAGGTAAGTTAATATAGACCAGAGATATTTAGAGCAGTTTCGGATCAAATATGGAACCAGCAACTCAGCAGTCAACTTGCTTCAGATCGTCCTAAAATACCCCCGAAAGACCTTAGTAGAAAGGTATGGTATTGATATGTGTCTCTTTCATACCCCCATACAACCTACGTTTACCAGGAGCTGAGATATTTTGTAGAGAATTTTTGGGCAAATCGGGAACGGTTCATATTTGTGGACTGCAATTGATCGGATATGTTAATGCTGCCATTAAAATCCTCTGTTGACTGAAAACTAAAATAAATGCTCAATTGCTGAAAAATCTTAATTTTTAATCTTTATCTTTATCCTCCAATCAATGACCAATGTTGCACGGTTGAGCTGAAAGTCGTCACATCGGTTTGTCTAGTTCATGCGTGCATTTCACAGTTAGTCTAGAGTCTAGACAAACTGCACGTACAGTTGAACCGATTACACGGTTATCCCACTGCATATACACCTTGGACGCACAAAAAATATAACCTGCCATTGTACATTCTACACTTTTTCTCTACTTGCTAAAATATGAGCTTCAGTTTTGTATTTACACACATTTGTGTGTTCTGTTACGTGAAGGTGATTCATGCATTTCTATATATGAGCAAATAATATTAGTTCCATGTGTTTTTTACAGTTTTTTCTTTTCCCTTCTTTTATCTATCATTTTGTAGTTGTCCTGTTTTAAGACTCCTTGTTGCGAATGTACAATACGTGCACCGTGATTCACCGTCCTATTGTTGTCAGAATATCTAATAGAAAACCGAGATTTGCGTCATGAATTTAATAGGACCTTCTTTAGTCACAGAAAAACCTGCCGACGATTTCTTTTTCTTCATTTGCCGATTCAAAGTAGGCAAAGGAATGACATGGATTTAAATCCTGATAACTAAGCAAATTGTAACTGAGAATTTGACTGAGAAGAACAAAAGTTCATATAACAGGGAATATAATATAACTATAGCATTGTCCTGTAAGAATGTAATAATAAATGTGTTTAACTAGGTTAGAAACAGCGGCTATAGAGACTTCCAGTATAAACCTTTTAATATAAAGTCACAAGGTGGTTGACTTTCATCTCCTTTCCTTTCTGCTCAAAGTACGGACAGATAGACTACTATATTTTAGCTGCTAATTACTAGAAATAAGTGCTAATTATAAAAGCCTTCTCTAGAGCTGCTGATGAAGGGGGCTTTTTTTAATTTTGGACTCCTTACGTGACAAATTGAACAATTTTGTTCTAGGGGTTCATTTAGATGAGTTAGCAAACCCTAGTTGCTTGTGATTACTATGACACGTACTCTTTAAAATTGTGCCATTTCTAAAGCGAACTGATTTGCGAGCTCCTAATTGTACTATGTTACTATAAGTTATGTAATTTAAGATATTATGTAATATATCTATAGATGAAAGTATATATGCAAGCTGCAATAGTATAGTAAATACTAAAAATGCATTAAACTGCTCCACTAAGTCATAATAGCGACAAAGACGGAAAAGACATTGTATTCAATATAAAAAGTTCGTTATATAACACTGCTTAAAAACCCAATTATAACATAATATACGGGGAGAAAATCATATAAAACACCAAACGCCCTGCTTATATAAGCCATGTTTACCAGCTGGTCTATAATATTATGCAGAACCCTTTAGAAACTGCATGCCCATCGCCAGTAAATTCTCCATAGC
The DNA here is from genome assembly GCA_019776505.1 of Tomocerus nigrus. Lineage (NCBI taxonomy): Eukaryota > Metazoa > Arthropoda > Collembola > Entomobryomorpha > Tomoceridae > Tomocerus > Tomocerus nigrus. Next base: position 15,910 of record JABASI010003359.1, read on the forward strand.
TGATCTTCAGTCATCTGATTCACATTTTAATTGCACAAACTGTGACTACCATTACGATACGAAATGATTTCCTGCTATTTCTTGTTATGTTTTCAGAAAGGAGACTCAAAGAGTATTTTTTTCAACTGCGTATATGACAGAGAACATTATGTTTTTCACTCAACATCTTAGATAACGAGAGAAAACTATATTTCGATGCAACTCACTCAGTTTTGTAAATGCACCCAGTTCTTAAGTGACCTTTATACTTGTAATTTGGTATTTACTGGGCTGTGATACATAAATATACCTATGTAGTAACTATGTAGGTAGTACATTTATTTGCATTTGCACAATGATTTTACATAGGCCATAAAAAGTGTCAAATCGAATAAACTAGCAAAATATTTTACATAGTTTCTTCAAAACATAAATACAGATATATAGATATAATAATAAACAAAACTAACTAACCAATTCTTCACACTGTCTATACTTATTATCACAGGCAGAGGTACTTAATTCCAAATATACATTCCGCAAGTAATAACCTTTCGATGTGGCCTTGTAGTGCACTTCTGGCATAAGATAGCATACTTGGGGTTTTCTCAGGAAATGCGAGCATGCATTTTCTTGTTCTAGTGGTACCTACGTAAAGTTATTAACCATGTTGTAAATTCCGAAATAGAAAAGAATAAAGAGAAACTCTTTGAAAAATAAAAAGGAAGAGGAAAACGTCATAATTTGTGGTTTAAACCAGGACAAGTGGAGAAAAGACGTGCGAGTAGAGGAGAGAAGGCTGACGGAGTGAAAAATATTACTTTGCATCCCTTAAATATAAAAGTAAGTAGTCAAAGCAGT
>JABASI010003360.1:0-16748 GCA_019776505.1 Tomocerus nigrus
AATGCATAATAGTATAGTGAGTAAGAAAGGGAAAACATGAAGGGATCTTGTCTGTCTTGTCATGTGGTGTTATGTGGGCTTCCTTGTTTTCATCAAGAGTCAGATAGGAGTCGTAGTATTTTGTAGTTCAGTTGGTTATGTTGTCAACGGAAGTGAATAAAGGTTTAAGGGGAGATAGGATATTATAATGTTGGAGAGAGAAAGCGAGGGAGACAGAACAAGGACAAGACACGACAGGTCAAGTCAAGTGAAGGCAAGTCATGTCAAGAGTCTTTTGCATTTCTCCTCGGATGCAAAGAATATGAAAGAGAATAACGTGGGATCCTAGATGGAATAATAATTGTCTGCTATTACATGTTATACTGCTATACGATCTTCTGTATGATCTGAACACGATGTTACTACACACTGTTACTCTATTATATAATAATATATTAATATAAATATATATCTTTGGAAATGTATTGTAAAGAAGGGAGTGAGAGAGAGAGAGAGAGAAAGTGTAAGAAGCGTCTGTCGAAAGTAGTTTGGAGGAGTGTGGAACTACAGTTAGTAGAATTAGATACAGTGCCAAGTGGAATTATCGCGTAGATACGCTCTTTCGACAAGAATTTCACTCGGTGATGTCAGAACATACTATAGTGTAATAATACATAGGGGTGTCTATCTATCTATCTTATCTATCTAATCGTGGTAGTTGGTGAAAGTTTCTCTCTCTATATATAAATATAATACTTTCACTATATGATATAATACAGTATGACTAGAATAATATTATGTAGTAGTATTCATTCCACCTACACAAAACCATCTTAGTGTGACTTAAGTATATAGGAAATGGAAATCGTGGAAGGAAGAAGAATGAAATGGTTCGCTAGGCTTTTTGGCTCGGCATATTCACTCCATTAATTTAGCACAAGTTAATTTTTATTGCTCCTCTTTCCTTTCCTCATCTTCTTCCCCGAGCTACAAACGCAAACGGACGAACAAACTAAATGTAAGGAAAGGGACGAGAGAGAGAGAGAGAGAGAGAGAAAGTCAGTCGACGACGATACGCTACGGGCTTCTTTCTTTCCCTCTCCTTCTTCTTCTTCTTCCTTCCCTGCTCTTTCTTACATGTATGTCTAATGTAATGTACGCTTTAATAACCTAACGTCTGCCAGCATTACATTTATTTAAGGAAGGAAGAAGAACTGAATATCTCCCAAACTCCTACTTACTCACTTATAACGGAATAGTATCCACATCCACAACCAGACAACCACCTAGCCAGCAGAAAACTGAGCAGGACTAGCGAGAANGAATATCTCCCAAACTCCTACTTACTCACTTATAACGGAATAGTATCCACATCCACAACCAGACAACCACCTAGCCAGCAGAAAACTGAGCAGGACTAGCTAGAACCTAATGCAACTGGAAAGAAAGGAATAGACAATCAACTCCAGGCCGAACCAACCTTTGAATTACATTCTCACTACTACACTCTCTCCTTTCTCAACCTATTTCCTCACGATCTCATTTTTGTCCACCGAAGGATTCCCTCCTTCCTCCCCAAATATCCATCTACTTTTCTGTAGCCATTCTCTTACTAAAATATTATTGCACTCCATGCAGGAATCTTACTACGTACATCCTCCTACTGACTGTGCTACTCCCACTCCTTCCTATTTACGTGTGAACAAAGGTCAAAAGAACACAACTAGCTTTAGTTTTAGTTTAGTGTCTGTCAGGGTTCAGTTATCATGTCCACTTTCAATTTTTCTTTTTCATTTCGTATTCATAATTCTCAGGAATATACTTATAAATGCTTATTTTTGTTTGGAAATTGTGCAGATTGGTAAACACATTTAAAATGTACAAGGGACTTTCATTCTTTGCACACCTAGCGTTTTTGCACAATGTTTTAGACAACTAAACGGGGCGGTTACTGGCAAAGATAGTGTCATTCAATGTTTGTAAAAAAAGAAAAATATCCTACTAATATCCTAGCAAAGGACGATCCCAATCATTTACCTGTGTAGAAACTAATATTTTTTAAATACTTTTTTCTATTCAAAAATAATTTTTGAATTCAAAATCCAATAAACAATAAATACAAAATTCAATTCCCTTATAGAATACTGAACCTAAAAATACAAATTCTATACTGTCAAAACCCGTAACAGTTCTTTTCAGTTTGTGGGTAAAACATTTTCCATTTTCATCACCGAATTTAAAATATCAATAATAGCAGTTATTTTTTGTTTACTTCATCAAACGAATCTACAAATTATTTGTATTTAAGTTTTAATTTTACAGATTAATTTAAATAATTTGGCCCCAAAGTATGGATTTACGCAGCATGTAAATGCGTTATATCGATGTTTATAACATTATTGGGCAATAAATCTCTTAAAGTAATAATTATATTTGATCAGATGAATTTCAAATATGGTACCTAATGTTAATGTTATTTGCTGTTGTTGTAAATTTTAACTGGATATAAAAGTACCTATGGAATAAAATGCATAATATTGCATGTTTGTTGGAGAAAGTTAAAATGTGAGTGTGTATGTAGTACTAAATATATTGGGATGTGAGAAGGACAAGGATATATATATTTTATAATAAGGAATAGTACATAGGAAGGAATCTTAGTGTTTCTTTGCTTGTATGTCAGGGTTGACAATGATTTGTATGGTTTGAAGAAGAGAAGATTCAGAAGATGGTGTGGCAAAGGATGGAGCCGTGGGAAAGAGGTTAAGTTAGTTAGGTGGAGATGGCAAGTGTGAATAATTTAAATACAAAAGTGTAGTAGTAGCGGAGTAGTATGTAGGTAGTGTTATGCTCCGAGTTGGCTCCCTCCACTTTTCAGCATTCGCCGACTTCATCTTTATTCACTGTTAGTTCAATTTCAGTTTACCTACATACATTACTCGTATTACCTTCGCATTTATCCAGTATGTGAGAGAGGAGGATAATTTAATGGAAGAGGGAACGTGGTAGAAAGGAACTACATTTAACTTTCTCCAGTAGCCAAGTAATAACATTGGGAAGAGGACTAGCATAGAATTTCATTAATGCTGCAGCTAAAGTGCTACAGAAAATTTCGTGTGCATTAGGAGGAGCTGTGATATAAAAACATGTATCTGCTGATAGGCCTTTTGTATCTACTGTGTCATAAGTCCAACTCAATTCATTCTCATCTTCCACTTTCTCTACTAGGCAGACACAGAGAGAGAGTGTGTATATATTTATATCGTGTACTACTAGTAGCCTATCTCTTCTGTCCGCCGACAGGCAATGTACATACAATAACGAAACGTAAGTTATAAGTGTGGCTTAAATGCCCTCCCTCCTTCCTTTAGCTTCCTGGTGAAATGCCATGCCAAAAGAAAGAATCTGTGAAAGTCGACATGACAAGAAGACAAGAGAAGAAGATGGAGATTGCAAAGGGGAAAGTCTTGACTTTGGAATCAAGAGATTTTTATTCTTGGCACTCATATAATAAATGATCCAAAGAGATTTTCTAGCCCCACTCTCCCCGTGTCCACGCGTATTACTATGTGTAGCCTAGAACACAACTGTGCATAAAATACCTCACTACCTCTTACGTCCCATTCACTAGCTAACAACATATTTTTCTCCAAAGCCCACTTTTCTAAATAAAGACACCTAGCTAAACATCTACCTCTATTAAAACATTATTATGACCTTCTCATCGATTTATCTTGATTTCTTTGATGCATTTTCCTAGAATTACACTGCATTACTTTTATTTGATTAGAAATTTTAATGATTGCCAGTAAATAAAACTGGTGAACCTACAATGTAATGTAAGATTCAATTTATCGTAAATATCATTTTTTTCATATGAGGTATTCTAATAGATTGTTGGTTTATGTTAAAAAAAATAAATGTATTTTTCTATATCGTTAACTTGGCCAATTTTGTACCAATAAGAACTGAGGGCATTTTGATCTTTCAAATTGAACATTAGCTGCGTAAAGTGCAACTATATTCCTCATTACAATTTCCATGTAAAATAATGACAAAAGTTCACATTCTCAGAAAGAAATCTTTACATTTTGGCCGGAATACTTTGAGATTGGGATTGTGGGATTGTATGTGGGAATGAATTCTGGCCTCAACAGTGTAAACTATATACAATTTTGAATGTGGATGACATTTATTTGAGCGTTATTGTAGCAGGCAGAGCTCTGAGAAAGTTTTTGGTATGACAGTTTTTGAACTTAGGTTTCCAGAATTGACAATTTTTGTGAAATTATAGTTGTCTTTAACTGTAGAAATTGATTGGGTTGACAGGGAATTCCGTTAGGTGTCCGTAGTCGGTATAGGCTCCCCTTAAAATCGAATAATGTTACATTTTCTTCTAAGAATGAATAGAAATGTCCGTTGTGGCAGGAGAGGATGTAAACTTAAGTGTGTCATCATCAGTTGCTATGTGTAAAGATATAGGAGAAATAAAGTCGTATGGATTAAATAGGTGAGTTAAGTATATTTGAGATATGCGGTGTCGTTTAGGTTGATTCGGTTTTGACTGTGTGAAGTTAAAGTGAAGTGAGTTGAGTCGCCTCATCTTGTCTCCTCTCCTCTCCTCGCGACTCAAACTCAAGAGTGAGATAAGTAAAGTGAGAGTATAATTTCCTTCGACGAACTCTCGTTATAACCACAATGAATTGGGTTTAGTCTCCTCCATCGTCTGTGTCCCGTCGAGAAAACTATAGAAAGAGAGAGAGACTCATTTTCCATAGGCTGGCAATGCGCAACGAGAGAAAATGTAAAACGTAGAAAATGTCTACATGGAATAGATAGATAGATAGATAGATAGAGAGTGAAGGGCGAGGATGTGGATGTCGAGGAGTATAGTAAATAGGAGCTGATTGAAGGTTCTTCAACTAGAAATTTTAGTGGAATAAACTAAAGTGCCTACCTAAATAGAGGGAGAGAGAGAGATGCAAATGATGTTAAATGGTTGTTGGCCAAGGGGATGCATATTTGATTAGCCAAAATCCTCCGTTTACAATCCAGCACACTCCTTTCCATCTCTCTCCCTCTCCTTTCTTTCCTTCGTCGTTTTTTGGATAGACTTTAATGGTTCATTATGTTCCACTTGAGTGCCAAGGGTGTAGCTACCTCACTCACTCACTCACTCACTAGTCACTATAGAACATGATGTGACGATATGAACATACACCATTGCATAATACGCATCCTTCCATATCTCTACTACGCACAAATGTCGATTCTTTATTCTGAATGCAACTGGCTAGGTAGTTAACCCATAATGCACCACTCTCCTCTATTATTAGCAGGATATTTTGCTTTTTTCAACCCTTCAGAGCATTGGAAATTATAGATCATAGGCATTACCAAACCCAAACTACTGTTTTCTTATTGTGCATCAGTCCTCCTGCCATTCACATTCCCTTCAGTCTTATGTTATGTTTTCCATTTGCTCTCTTGTGATTGTGCATGTGGAAATGTAAGCGAAGGATGAACGAGGGGAGAACACTATAATACTTCATTCAATGACTTCATTTTCCATCGCCAACAAACTCCAATCTACTCTCATTGCACTCCAAGGAATGTCGTGACGCACTTTTGTCCTTTTACAATTCATTCCCAACCAAAAACTACAGCCCGAAGAAAACAGATTCTAGATTATATTGAAAATCACGATCGCTCCATAAATCTATATTATCTTAAATGGTAATTAAAAATTCTATGAATAATATTTATAAAGCGACGCAACAAAGTAGGTAATTAAATATGAAAGAGTTAAAAATGTTAGATTTCGAAATATTATTAGTGATTATAAGTTTTATAAGTAGTTTCAACTTCAAGAGTTGATTTCAAACTGTGTTAGCAAAAATAATGTCACTGTCAACAGTGGAATTGTGTGCAAGGAATGAGGAATCCCGATGTTTGTACATAATTATGTGTTTGGAAAGTCAAAGCTGGAAGGTTTGTTTTGTGATTTTGGGCAAATGTAGATGTACGGGGAGATGATGAGAGGAAATCAGATGGCATCACATCCAAATCTCTATTATATTATATGCTTATCTTGGATTAAATGTGCTGAGGAGAGCGGAATGTCGCATTCAGCTGTCACTCTCCTTTCATTTCCTCTGATCTGACAATGAGCTATGAGTGGGCTCACTCTCTCTCTCTCTCTGGTTCAACATGTTCAACATAATATATAGACAAAGAGAAATAATATCTGTGTATATAGATGTGATGTATGTACATTCAGAATATAAAACTAGGAAATATTTTGATAAACTATATTTATGACGGGTAGTCAAATAGTAAAAGCTCTTTGCTTTTAGTAGTTCTCTCTCCTTTCTATCTGTATGTGTTGTGTGTAGTATGATGAAATGTATTTTACTATTGAACTGGATCCGTTATATATTTGTGTTCAGTGTTGTGTGAGGGAAATAGTGTCAGATATTGAGTTGTGTTGTCATCATATCAGTGTTGACTTTGACTTGGCATGGTTTGCTTATATTGTTAGCTTTTCCCGTTCCGACACTTGAGTTGCAGGAAGACTTTTGTCATTGTCTTTGATTTTCTATTTGCCAAAGTCATTGTTCTTCCTCCTGGGGTACTAAATGCTTCTGTCTACAACACACACACACACATGATCATTTATTCACCGTCATCACAAGGCAAACTAAATATTATATGATAGCAAATATGCTGGAATTTGCGACAGAGATCAAGAGAGTGGAAAACATTGCATTATTACCTAAAGAATTCTCGTAAATTAATTTCCATTTTACATTCGGTGGAATTTCTTAAATCAATAATTGAACATTCGTCATAGAATGTTCTCGTTTTGCTATACAGAATTACATTTCATGCTAGATGATTCATATTTATTTGTAGAAGAAAAAGTTTCTGTGAGCTAGATGAAGAATTCATCATCAGTTTATTATTAGCTACATTTGCTAAGGAATGATAAATCTGTGTAGCCTGTACGTGTGTAATATTTTGTATGTGTAATGTAAGTGAATAAATCAAGGGACGTCAAGTGTAGGGAGCTGGAAAAGTGACTGTAAAAAAGTCAGTTCATTTCATGTTCAAACTAATTTCCAGAGAATTCTTATCTAATCTGCCTGATCAACACAAATGAAGTAAATTGACATTTTTTCAAGGAGCCACTTAAGTTGACTTTACATTTAGCACACAAGTTGATTTTTGTTTATGTTATATGAGGAGCCATAATATATATAGTAAAAACAAGGGAACATGGATAATAAGAACACTCGTACACACACCCAATTTATCTAAAGATAAAATGCACGACACGAACCTCGAAAAACTTATCTCATTTGACTTTATGTCGTTTATGTCCACGAAGTAGGTACATTTTGCACTTGATGGCATATAACCTATATCTATATATTATAGTGTGCACACTTTATATTTAATCAATTTTCAGCTAAATACATACATAATACATGTTTAGTATATAAAAGACACTGTTCCTAGTGTTAACTATATGATTTCCGAGTTTTTATATAGAAAAATATGGCGTGGGCATCGTGTTTTCAACTATATAAGGTCATAGTGTCATAGCTATGACAGTATTTACGTATATATGTATGCAGTGAGCATTGTATGTATGTATGTATGGTGTGCAAAATAAAGTGGCACAAAAAGTTTTTTATGTCGTGCATATGCAAAATGGAAGCAAAATCATTTTCCATGTACCATTGTGTGGTGAAATAAGCGAAAAGGAAACATTCCATTAATTCTCAAGCAAAGTTGAATGGGAATGGTAGAAAGGAGTTTTGCCGAGTTCCACTGAAACTTATGTGAAGTGCTGTATGGAGTGGAAAACATTTTTAATATTGCAGAAAGCTGAGTGACGGGAAAAGAACTGAATTACTTATTGAGTCATTCTTTGCTAATGTATTTTATATCTAATCTCAGATATACATTAGCACTGCTTTGGCACACTCTCCCTCACTCTCCTTACCTAGAAAAACAAGTGGAAAGAGTGCAATAAGAAAACTATAATCCTCTCTCTCTCTCTCCTTCGAATCATTAGTCCTTTTCTAGAAACAATGCTGACTTCAAACTAAGGACATTTTACATTGTTATACATATCCCTTGTCCTTTTCAACAATATGCAAAAACACTTTTTAACTAACTAACGTGCATAACGTCTTATATCGCTTCAGAATATAGTTATACGCGGAATAGGATTTATTTACAATATGTACATAAGTAAACAATGCTAAGAAAAATGGCTCCTCCCATTCCTACCCTTTCTTTCTCTACACTTTCACTAGTTTAAACCGACGAAAGTCTATAGAAACTAAAGAAACTAGCTTCAAATTTTCTAGTAGAGTAAGATGAAGAAAAGTACAACAATAACTCCAACTACACTCTTTACTTTCTCTCTTTCTCTTTGTTTTGACTTAACTTAAATACAATATTCAGTTGCACAAGGAAAGTCTATCAACTTATTTCCGCTTTTCTACTTTCTTCCTACAGTTAGTAGATTTGTTTTCTTTTCTGGGAAATACAATCATTTCACACACAACCTACCTATATACTTTTACATTGCGTACTACTTTCAGCATTACTATTTAGTAACTTTCTCTTCGGGAGGACCCTACTAGAAAATAGAGAAAATGTGCATAGAACTTATGGCCAGTGGTATACTTGAGTCTCAATATAGATCTACTTAACTCTAATCGTATTTTCTGTAAGTGCTCAGTGCTCGCTGATTTGATTGCGAGTCAACATAAGTACCTCTACAATTAGCTTATTGTTAGCTTACACAGACGTTAATGACATTAGTTATCATAAATGATTAGGTAAACACTTTTCCTGTAGCCCTCCTACACAAAATGTAGCAACTTTCAAAGCAACCTTTCATATTATTCACTTGTCTCCTCATCTAAATTATGTTATTGCAATTAGAAATTTTCATCCTGTATTAGCACAGCTGATTTTCTAATACCTAACTCATTATTTAAGTCAATAGAACATGGCGAGAAATAATTCTAAAAATAACAAAGACATTACACAGAAAATTATTATGCTTCCTATTCTGGATGTATTTGTTTGCTTATTTTTGAATTCTTTCCAAGAATCATAGATTTGTGTTGCTGTGACTTGATTTGAAATTCTACTGAATGGAATAACTTGGCTTAGGCGGTCTGATTTAGCACTTTTAAATATTTACCTACTTAAAAATACACATAAATATACATAGTAGGAAATAATAAAATGTCATTGTTTTAGGCGTTTCACTTTGTTAACAGGAAGATAATGTAATATAATATTAGTCTCACATATGGATGGATACATCAGACGCATCATTATTTTTCATCATTATCTCTTCTCTTTTTTTTCATAATCTTAGGTACCAACTTCAAAGAATTACAGAGTATAAGCTTTTGGTAACTTGGCTTAGGTATTACTTTTAAATATTGACATACCTACATAAGAATACTACACGTAAATTCTACTTCAATAGGAAATAATAAAATGTTTTTAAGCGCTTAACTCCGCTAATGGAAAAGCAAAATAGTGTACTTATTGCCAAATCCAAACTTAGCAGATTGCTATTGGATTCGCTCCCGTTTTCATGCGATTCAGTAAAATATGTCAGTGGGTGTACTATGAAAAGTTTTAGTTGAAAGTTGTTATTTGAAGAATTTAGTAAGAAATATTTTGTGAAATAATTAATATTCCGTTAGGTTTAGTATGATGTAAAGGTTAAAAGGGATTGAACTAGCAATTTATTGAAGAATTTTCATCCAGGTACCGTTAATGTTGGCTTTGGTGACTTATGAATTACTATGTTATGTATTTGAAGAAGATAAATAATTTAGCTACTCCTTTTATTAAGCATTTGAAGTTTGTGAAAGGAATTTTTGTAATGTCTGATCACGTTTACATTATTAAAGCTGTCATACATAAAATATAATGTGCTATGCACTATAGTACATAGTGCATTGTATATGGGTATTATATTTTTAGGAATATAAAATAACTACTAAAACTGCTAAAAACGAGTAGGCATTCACAAGGTACCTACATAATATACATAGAGTGACTACGATGATGTTTGCACTACTGTGTATGTAGTCTATGTGGTAGCTGTAGGTATGTCCTATTTAAAGTTAGTTGATAAGGAGGGAGAGATATGATTAGAGAGAGAGAGAGAGAGAGAGGATGCCTAGTTACTTTGTTGAATTTGGAGTGATGAAGAATGCATAGAGTAGTGACTGGCTCTCAGTTTTATTTTGCCATTCAATTCCGGCTTGCGAATTTCATTCTGAGTGTAAAAGCAAAAGTAAATATAGCCTGGAGTTAAGATTTTCCCATGCTAAGCTCGACTAAGCCAAGGGAAGCCACACTCCGCCATTCTGTATGTAGTATCAGAAGAATGGCATGGCCGGAAAACCCCCATCCGCCGACTTTTGTTTATACTTTCCTTCAGTTGCCCAACCAAGTCTTTATCCTTTCACTATGTCGAGAGAGAGAGAGAGAGAGAAAGCGCATTGCGAGAGAGAGAGAGAGAGGGAGAGAGAGAGAGCAAGCAAAGTTAGTCCCTACAAATATACTTAAATGTAACATTGCAACTTGATGTAATTTTATATATTACTATTTGGCTATAGAGGAGATATAGATAGTAGTGAAAGTGGAGAAAGTACACAGTAGAGTGGATTTCACAATTTCCATCCTTCCCTTTCGTATGATAAGAGGAGAGGAAGCTCTTTACCTACGGTGAAAGTCAACTTTCTCTTTCGTAAGTGTATTAAGGAGAAAGTAGAATGCATATAAAACCTGGAGCACAAGAACTCAGACTTTCTCCTTTCTCTGTTCTACTTTTCTGCAGTTAGCTCTGCACTTCTCGGTGCACCATCCTTAATACGAAATAGCACTACTAGATCTCACTTTCTCCTATAAACACTATCTCTCTCTCTTTCTTTCTCCTTTACATTTTCAACAGTTTTCCTAATATATCTATTATAATAAATTGTACACAGTACTCATAGTACACTGCACACTTTATTATTAACGCAGTACCATATACTATAAATGTACGGGCCAAACGTTTACCTTTTACTCCTCTTTCCTTTCGCCTTTCGTTTTAGTTAACTCCAACCAGATATAATGTCACAGATATACAAAAACACTGTCATCTAATACTAGCTACCTACTATGATACAACACAGCATTGAAACCTAAGTTCATTAGACTCAAGAACACTGTACACTGTACATTACTTATTGTTACAATTTATATTTAACTACTACTACAATAAATTATCTCTTATACACTAATAACAGTCTGCAATAATAATATGTAGATATATTTTAATGAAATACAATTATACATGCCTATATTCTGTATCTGCTACGAGTGTCATGACAGAACGAACGAAATATTATGCCAATTATTATTAGAATTATCATTAAGTTTGTGCCTTTTTAAACTTTTAAATTAAATTCACTGTGACTTGTTACCTACTCATTTGTCTATGTTATAGTACTCAACCTTTTTTTACACATAAAATGGAAGGACCCTTATATAATTACGACCAGAATTTTATAAAGTCTTTTTTATATTGGGATATTATTGGGATATCTAAAATTATGTGTCAGTAGTTCAAAACAGGATTACTGTTTCAAATAAAATAATAACTGCTGCGTTACAAATTAAACGATTCAACATTAAAATAGCAACATAAAGTATTGTTATGATATTTTTTATCATGTTAGTTTTTATGCACTGACTTCGTATATCTCCTAAATACATAAGATATAATAATAATTCGATACAGATAAATATCCATACGACATTAAAATATGTCAATAGGTGCACTAAAAGAATAAAACTTTCTGCAATTAGTTGAAAATGATGAAAATGTCGGAATTGTCATTCTGACTGTATATTCATAGCAGTTTGCATTTAAAATGTTTACAGCTCGTGAACAGGTATACGTGAATCTAGAGATTTAAATAAGAATATTCATTCATTGCGACTGTATTCAGTAATTGTGGAGTCTGGTCGTATATTTCGTGCATTAAGTTTGTTTCCTGAAGAGTATAGTATGAGTGGTATATAATAATAAGTAGTGAAGAGAATGAGTGAGGGCTCTATCTAATGAATGCAAAGAGAAAGGAGAAAGCAATGAAAGGGAAAACTATTTTACAACTTACAACTCACAATTAGTCTTTCGTTTCCGAATACAATTTGCTCCACTTTTCCAGATTAGTCAACTTGAATGAAGTGGCATGGCTTGGTTTGAGTTACTTAATAGGTTTAGGCAGTTCCTACATAAATGCTCTAATATATAATAGTAAATCTATGTAGCACTTCGTCTTCTTAGTACGATCTATTAATTTACTTCGTCGTCGCATCCCTTATCTGTCCTTCATTTTATTTTAGATGGCTAAGAGTTGCTAAGTTTATGCATAGCTCCCTACTCAACTCTACACTAGTCCAATACTAGATAACATATTAAACGAGACTTCTTTATAATCAACTGACTAAGCTTAAAGATATCTAGATAGAACTCTTAATGAATTGTGTGTAACTCTATTATTTGCATACTCTATCTTATCTATGTGTAGTGAAAGTAGGTAGTAGCTATATATTTCCTATGTACTTTTAATTTAATATTATTACGGGATGTAAACTAAGTGGAGTAGGTAGGTAGCTCCTCTAGGTACATAAAATGAGTTTATAACGTTATTATGTAGCTGAACTATGAATATATATATAATACTAGTAGCTATACATATACAGAGAAACTATTATACAATGGACATGTATCTGTAGTGGCACTCTACTGTATTCTTCGATAAGAGTCAAAGTAAACGAGAGAGTTTTGTTAGCTCTTCTTTGCACTTTACTTTTCTTGAGATGAGTTTTGTATATAGCCGTAGCTAGTAGATAGATAGTGAGAGAGGTTGTGTGAGTATAAGTCCAAACCAGACCACACAGGAGCAATATAAAGTAATTCTTTATTTTGCCTGGCCTGCCTGACTGGAGAAAAGAAAAGAAAATTCAGAGGATCTGCCGGCTTATTTAAAGATATACTAGTATCTATCTATATAAGAGTTCTATGTATAGTTGTATACTATAAAAGCAAGAATTTAACAATAGGTACAGATAGTAGGACAAGAGACTAAAACTAAAGAAAACGAAGAAGAGGTACTTAAGTGTAGGTTTTTTCCCTCAGCTATATTTTACTACTTTATCTGTATTTCAGTCCAGTCAGTCCTCTCTCTCTCTCTCCATCTGCTATATGATCTTGCTTTTGTCTGAGAATTCCTTTTTCTAAGAAAGAAGAAGAAGAGAGAGAGAGAGAGAGATCGCATGCATAAGTATTTTTCCTGCATTATATTATGAGGAGCACTCTTGTTTTCCCTATATAGTCCATTAGTCTTTGTAGGTAATTAGTGCCGAGGATTTTGTCGCTGATAAAGAATCTTGTTCTGCATGTGCCATATCTCTAGCCAAGCAAGCAGCAAGTAGAGGCTCCTTCTAGTTTTCAAGTGTTATGTAATATCCGTATGCATATAGATAGATAGATAGAAAGATAGATAGATAGACTCCTCGCCCCCATTTCCCATTCTGTCGACGAAGAGAGAAAGGAAAGTAAGGGAAGCCAGACGAGACATGGTCGTAACACAACTCAAGCAAACCAAACGAGACAAGAGCACACCACAACATCATAGAAAGCTTTTTTCCGACTAATTGCCACTGTTGGACTAATTGTCCGTTTTAATTGTGAACAATAGTCCCGGGATGTGATGTGATGTGAGAGAGAGAGAGAATGTATGGGATGCCATTGCTTTAGCAGTACACCCTTTTTCTTTCTTTCTCCTCCTCCTCCTCCTGTGACATGACTTACTTACTTACTTAGTTTCCTGGAGTGAAGAACAGTTTCGCTAAATTAGCAGCAGAATTGCCTAATGTACTACTCCTCTTGCTCTGCTCCACTTTCTCTCACTCACTCTCAACCACTACATACTACTGTACTCTGTACTACTATAAATATACCTATACGCTTTCTATTAACTAGCTCAGCTTAAAGAAATGTAATCGTAATGTACATAGCACTAGCTACCACTCACAACTATATAAGTTGCTTGATTTACTTTCTATCTCCCTAGCTTTCTCCATGTATAAGAACTCTTTATATAAATACTACTCAGCAACTTCCTCTTTATTTAGTTTTGTTTTCCCCGAAAGTAATTCATGGGGGCTGTCAGAGTTCAAGTCAAACTAACGAATACGAGAATACCTTATATTATACAACAACACTTTTCTACAACTACATTAATGTTCCTACACATCCATCCACTGACTAGCTACCACTTTTTTCAAACGGCGATTTCCGCCTTCCATTACTACTACACTACACAGACACTTACTGTAAATGTCTCAATGGGATCCTTCTATCTAAATCCTGAAAACAAAATAAATATGACTGAAAACATTCTATTTTAGTGTGGTGGTGTAATGTTCTTTCTTGGATGCATCTTCTGGCATCTAAATTAATAATATACTACATAATACATACAAGGTCACAATCACAATATTACTATTACTTATGATAAATGTAATCGCATATTATTTATTTTGTTAAATTCAATTAATCGCCCATCGAACATTTTTAGGACTACATTGTTTTTGTGATAATATAATTTTATAGATAATAAATATCTCAAAAACATTCTTAATTCTTTTGTAATTGTAGTAAAAGTGATTTGTGGAAAAATTATCGTATGTTTGTTGTTGCATATGTTTCAAAATATTTAAAACTTTGGGTCCTTATTCAATGTATTTGTCGTTGGCGATTTTCTAAAAGAGATATTGAACTGTTGTGTATTCAAGAAATTCTGAAGTTCAACTAACAATATAAGTGCTAATATGCTTGTGTAGCAGTTAAAACGGAATTTTGGGGTGAAGAGTGTATATGGGTCGTGTAAAAAGAGAGAAGAGGAAGGTGTCTTAGTCACTTGACAGAAGTAGAATTGCTATGCTGACATATGCGAGTAGACGGAGAGGAATAAATTATTGCGAGGAGGGAAAGACATTCACCTGATTGTGAGCTTGTCTGATTGTTGAATTGGTTCTTGGGATTTGCTCCGTGTTACATTCCGAGAAATTCGACTTTGAAAGTAAGGAGAATGCGAAAAAGTTGTGTTCGAGGGAAAGAAAAGGATTGGTTGGTGGACTCTCGAGGTTTCTTGCATCCTCCTACGCAAAATCCATCCGTTTTTAGCTGTACTAATTTCTGTATAGAGTGCAGAGGAATATTCTTTTGAATAGGTACCACCGGAGGAAAGGAGAGTTGGGCAATAGTAAAATGAACTTAACTAAATTGGCTACGTACGGACTAGCTATGAATTTTCAAGATAGTGTAAGTAAGGAAGAGAGATGTTGCGAATTGGGTTCTTTTAAAAACATGTTTTAAAGATTTCGCAACTCTCAAGTCGTTTCTAAAGGTTAACTTGATCTGAATCTTGCTGTAGCTTCTTTAAAAATGTAGCTAAATTGAGTTGGCTAGTGTTTTTGATGCAATGAACACTCATTATTCTGTCTGGTGTTGATCGCAATAAATATATTATTCGGGTGGGATGGAAGCAAAAAAGTCCGACCCGACAACATCCTCTTAACTATTTAGTGTTAGTGTACATTTCATCTAGTATCAGGCACATCAGTGACATAACCCTTAAAGATAATGTAAACTTGTGATGTTTTTCCAATTCAATGTACGTATTCCGCGGAGTGATCTTCTCTGACCTTATGTCAGGGAGGAGCGGCTTTATGTATCAAACAGAGAATTCAATCCTTGAACCTCTAAAATAAAAGGTGTATCCAAAAAATTGGCTCGAGCCATAAACAGAAAATAATATTCCAACAGATAGAACAGAAACAGTTAGAGGATTCTTTTATTTGTTCTTCTTCGGTTCATGCAGGATAAGACAAGCTACAGAGAGCTAACCAACACAACTGATCTGATCAGATCTGATCTGATCACAGATCAGTAGTCGTCCTCCCGTACTAAAAATACAAGTAGCTTAAAGGAATCTCCTCCATTCTAACTTACTCCCTACCTACCTACTCCTGTTTTACTTATAGATGAGCCCCTTATTTCCCAATATATTCCATCCATATATAAGTATAACTATTGAGTAAATATAAAAAAGAGGGAAGGGAGGCAGTATACAGGGTGATTTTTTCCATATCACTTTCTAAAATAAATTTTCTCTCTTTTTAGATTTCCTAGGTTATTTTTCGCCATTTTTTGACAAATTAAATCGAATTTCATGAAGAGAATTAGGTAAAAGGGCGTGAAATTAATTTTGGAGAGCAAAGTAGACAAAAATACAGAAATTTGACGTTCATGGTGAAAATGATATGGCGAAAAATAAAAATTCTTCTGTGGAGGGTCAAGTCATTGTGGGATTTGGGGGCTGATTAAATGATTTTCCTTTTCCGCCAAATCTACATTGATCTTCCAGAGACTTGGTAAAAGATAAAAGAGTGACCCTGTAGATAGGGGAAGGAGAGATATTGAGTGGCATTACTGTACAGGAGGGTATTTGTAGTCGTCGTTTCCTCTCGGCTGAATTATAGGCGGATTGGGCGTTGGATGCGGTGTGCTTATAAAAAATTCTTGCTGGTTTCGACTGAACTGAAGTGAACTGATGTTATGTAATGTTGTGTGAGGGAACTGGGCAGTGAGGGAGGAA